>PVIR01001655.1:0-29455 GCA_004026965.1 Petromus typicus | reverse complement strand
TCCCGAAAGGCAAAGGGGGGGCCAAGAGTGGGTTGCCACTGAGCTCTCTGCCTGGTGGGTTCTTACACCTTGAAGATTACCTTGGTTCAAACTATCATCAGTCTACAGGATTATAAGTACAGCAGTCACTTAGTTAATACTGATCCAACAGAAACAAGGTGTCTGGAGAACAACAACACTTCTGCAAAAGAGTAGAAGTGTCATAGTTACTCTCTCTTCTTATTAGTACCAGGCGCAAAGTTAAAGGAGGAAAAATTTCTTAGCTCACAGTGTGTAAAGCTTTCAGTCCACAATCTGCTGCCCCAATTCAGGATATTATTACAGAGGAGAAAGAGTTTATGGTGGGCAGATGGTAGCAGAGTAAGCAAGGAACGATCATATCTCTTTCCATCTCTCACATATTATCTATATTATCTATGGTAATAGGGGTAGGTAGTACTTATATTCTTGATCCCAGAACTGCATCATAAATCAGTCCCAGCATCACACATTCTAGATCCAGCCACTTATGAAAAAGCCCCACCTATGACTGCATAAAGCTCTGGGGGACAGACACAAACTAAAACAAGGAGTAAGTCAGAGTGTTCTGATGATCTATCTACATTTTCATTATGTTGTTTATGTGTTTATTGTATTTTTTTAAAGTTTATTAGACTAGATGGTGCTAATTACAGAGTAGCTCTAAGCTGCTGTTTATCTCTGGGGAGGTTTACAGGACTGGCCATAGCGTCTCCATCTTGAGGCTAAGTTCTTTCAACTCAGCCCTTGACCACAGGCCATGTTTAACTCATCTCTGTTCCAAATTTATTTTGGGCCTGTTCACTCTCTACCTGAATTAGCTATCTGCTTTAGGGGGACAGCAAGAAAACAGGCACATAGGATGAAAGACAAATAGGCGACCAAGAAGCAAATTCTACAGGAAGTCTAGTTGGAAGATGAATGAGATGGCAATTGTTGCCTGCATTACACTCTTTGATCTGTGAAATGAAACAAGCACTCAGAGGTTCACCAAAATACCTGATTTAATGAGACCCAACATCTGATATGAAACAGTCTGGACCGTGGAAAAGCTGCATTGAGTTTGTATCAACAGAAAAGTAAGAGCATTCTCGGTGGCCAACCTTAAAGAAAAACAGATCCTGAAACTTTTGCAAAGAACCAGTTTTCTCATGAACAGGACTAAAATGGTTGTCACAGGGCCACACAGGGAATCGTACTGATGTGAGACCAGATCCTAGTGCCAGAAAAACAAAACAATATTAACCCAAAAAAAAGCAAAATTTCAAAAAGTTTGAGGAAAATTAGTTCTACAAGCATTTAAATTTACCAGAATAACAAAGGTTCTGGATGTATTCAGACAAGAACAAAAAAATGCATTTATTCATTCAGTCAGCTATTTATCCCAACTTAAGAAGCACCTATTTATGTACCAGGCACATGCCTAAGAACTTGGAATATACAAATGAACAAAACAGAATCTTATCCTCATGAAACTTACATTCCCAATAAAGAGAGAGACAATAAACAATGAATAAAAAAATTATAGAAGTGCTGTGAAATGCTAAGCACTATAGAAAGTGGACAGGGTATAAAGCAAAACAGACTGTGTCCACCAAAAAAAGAAGTGACTAGGGCAGACCTCATCACTAGTATTGCATGTATGGAATACCATGCTGGGGGAGGGAAGGGTTCAGCCATGCGGACATCAACGAGAAAGGCCAAAGGGAAAGGAGCAGAAATGACCTGATACCGGAAGGTACGTCTCCTGTTCAAAGATCAAGTGTTCTACAAAGGAATGAAGGAGAGGGAATGGCAAAAGGAGCTAGAAAATAAAGAAAGAGGACAAACTATGTAGCTTTTACTAGAATAAAATGGAAAGAGTCTTATAAAATGAAACGGCCAGAGAATTCATAGATTTTAGAAATGTAAAAGAATTTTCTTAAAAACTAGATGCTAGCTTAAAAGAATGAAAAGAATAAAGGATGATACAAACATTTCCAATGTGACAGACTAAAAAATACCACAGGCATTTAATGACACCAGGAAAATGTGGGGGAAAACAGCTGATAGGTGAGCAAGTACTTGGGTTTTGGATGTCGCAAATTTGAGAGGACCATTAAACAGAGCCAAGAGGAACAATAGATACTATCTGTATGTCTACATGATTCCCCTCTCCCAGAGTGTGTGGGCATGTTTGAAACCAAGCAAATGCATGAATTAGGTGACCAAAGGTGCCTGGCTAAATTATTTCATTACGTGAAGCTAGCTCCCACTGTGCTCGGCTTTTTCCCATACTAGCCATCTCTTAGGAAGTGAGCACCTCTGCCAACAAAAGAACAAAGTCCATATGCTGCCAGCCATTTGACGGCACCTGGAAATAAAAAGATATCCCGTTCTCTGACCAGGACTTGCAAAGGATCCAGTTTAACTCAGCCCACAATCTGACCACAGAAATTGTGAGCTCATAAAATGTGTGCTGTTTAAACTGAATTTGTGGCATTTTGTTTCTCAACATTTAAAGTTCAAGAAAACATGAAGGAGAGAAACCAGGTCCACCTATGTCCACTCTATCCTCTGAGAATTTCACTGTGCCCCTCCCCCTGAGAGAAGGTGAGAAAAGACACTGATGCTGTGTGGGAATTAGTAGAAACTAGAAAGTAGTTCATTTCTTTCCACCACAGACACGAATTCACCAACAATACCAGTCCTCACACTGGAAGTCTTACTAACTTCCAGGACTTATAATTTTCTTGTATGTTTTTGAAAGGAGAGGGGCCTTATAATCTACCCAGCTATTCACTGCTAAGTAAATGACATTCAGCCTTATTAAGACTCCTCAGAAGACCCAATTAGTGCTAGAGCTGTGCTACTTTCACTGTTTACAAGGCTTTGAAGGTTGGAGTTTCAAAGCTGGCTAACAATTTCAAACGAGGTTGCCACATTTTAATGACTTAATAGCTAGCATAATCTATTTTTAAACTTTTCATTGTTATAAAACATGTTAACACAGGCTTTTAATTTTTCTGAAAGAAAGCCAATAGAACTAAACCTAATGAGCATGTATCATGGCACCAACATGAGTTAACTACGGTAACTTAAAAGCAGCTCCCTGCTGATTTTCCTAACATCTAAATTTGTATGCAGACCTATACTATTTATAAAGTACCGTCACCCAAGGAGAGTTATGCTTTAATGAGCATTCAGCTTTTATCTAGATTTATCATGAGCATCCCATTTTCCGATAAAAGTCTGAAAGCTACTTCTCCTCCATTCATTCAATGAAGATTTACTGAACACTTATTTAGTCACATAGAAGGACAAGTTCAATTTTAAAAATGAAGTAGTGGTTCTGGAAGGCACATCTCAAATGTACATCCTATGTCTTCAACATACTTTAAAAATACAGGTGTGCATATAAAATACACAGCGTATTTATATATGACCTTATTGTGTACATATGTCTGTATATACACATAGGCTGTGAAATGCAACTGTCACTTTTGTCATGAACTTAAACCTAGATTTCATTCCACTATCATGGTTGAAAGATTAAATCAACTGCTCCTTAGCTCCACTTTAGTCTTCATCTCAGTAATGTTCCCGGCATTGTAAGCTACAGAAAAGACTAAACCTGGATCAAGGCATAGATGACTTTTCAACTTCTTATTGACATCTTTCACTTTTCTTTATATGCCTGTCCTCATTTGAATATATATATATATATATACATATATATGTATGTATATGCTTCTAAGTGCTGAACTTCCTATTAGCTTTTTACTGATGCAACTTATTAAATATTAAGTAAACATTAATTAGCTGATTAGCAACTTTCCAAAATGACTTGAAGTGGCAAGCATGAAAATAGAAATACACGGTTAGTTTATGAAAATATGCTATCGTGTGTGTGTGTGTGTGTGTGTGTGTGTGTGTGTGTGTGTGTTTGTATGTGTGTGTGCTGGATAGCCACCAACATAATTTTTAATTCCTACTTTTAGTAAGCAATTTAACAAATTGACAATGACTTTTTTAAAATGTCTAACCCTGTGCAATCTCACAGCTAACACAGCCAGATTAACTATATTTTCCACAAAAGAAGGTATTTCTGTTTTATGATTAAGAAAAATTTTCCTAGACGATATATACTAAGAATTTGGTCACAGATGTGTAAATATCGTATCTTTTCTCTGGTATGAGAAAATAAAGATGTAAATGAGTTCTAGAATGTATGTTATATATTGTGAAATAGAAAACACTCAGAGTGTAATGGAGTGAAGGGGGAAAAATAATGAGATTATAACAAAAAGAAAGGAAACAAAGTTTATGTATATGAGGGGTGGGGGTGGAAGGGTGGGTAGGGCTATGGGAAAAAATGAGAATTAAGTTGTGTCATATACTGGTACAAATTCTCATTGTTGAATGCAATCATGATGTGTATATGTAATGTACCAATAAAGATTTCAATTAAAAAAAAATTTACTGAAAAGTTCATGACATTTAAGGAAAAATATAACATATATCTTCTTTAATAATCTCAGAAAAGATGGATAAAATTACTTGAATTTTCTGAAATTAAGGTAGTGAATACATTAACACATGACCTTTCAGAATTACTATTATGATTCTACTGACTATTGATCATCTTTGTGCTACTGACATACATAACCATTGATATCTGTACACTAAACAATTTTGTTACAAGTACTAAACTTTTACAGCATTCTGGAAAAAAAAAAAAGTTTCTCTTCGAAATTTGTTCAAATGGCAGAAGACACTGAGGGTAAACTTGTTGTTTTTAGCCAGTTCCTCCTAACTCTGGAATTAACTGAAGATTTTCTCAAACTAGCCAGTAAGGAGAGAAGAGAAGAGAAACCTCTTGTTTATAAAAGTGAAAGAAAGTGGTTCTAAAACACTATTATTGTTTAGATAATTCAACTACTAAACAGTCAAGGAAGAAGTGAGGTGAAGAATTTAATGACTAAACTAATGTGAGAGGATGATTGTTTATCATTTTCACCAAAGTAGGATCTCTTGGGATTATTCTGGTAGCTGCTAACCAAGTAATCATATTTGCTGCTTCATATTCATTGTTTATTGCTTTGTATAGACTAAGCCTGTTTATATGTATAGATTCTTCGCTCAGGTAGGTTTATAAATTTATATTTACTTTTTCACATTGAAAAGTTAAATTAAACTTTTATTTTAGAGGTATAAAACATATGTGTACTACATGCAGGTAAATATTATTGAAAATTTCATTCCTTGGGAGGAAAATAAGAACATATGATCAAAATATGATATAGATGTACACCAAAACCTCATGATGAACATGTTTCATAAACATATACTAATTAAAAAACTATTGTAACAAAGTACCATTCCTGTAAATAAAGCAAAAAAAATATTAAAAAGTATGCTGCATAATATTCAGCAATTTCTGGTTTGTTGTCCTTCCAAAAGTACAATGTTTTTGTACAGTAGAAATATCTTATATAAAAATAGCTCATTATACCTAAAATTAGTATCTACTTTCCATTTACCTGAAAGACTACTTCATCTGAATATCAGGAATGGCTTGAGGTTGTGTGAAAAACAAAACTTAACACTTTAACAAAAATATGAATTAATAACAAACATTCTAAAAGGTATAGTTATTTGCTACCATATAATACTACTGAGAATAAACAGTTAAATCTCGCTACTCTACACAGATCAAATACTTGGCTTGCCAGCACTGCTCCTGATAAGTGTGATCATTAGGCAACACTGAGCTCTGCATAAGGTGCTCATGCGCCCAAAGATCTGTACTAGGCATCCAATCCAAAGGCAAAGAATTAATTAAATCTGCTTGTAATATTCAATGAGGACAGGTTAAAAAAGACAAGTGTAGCCCAAACCAATATCTTTGGACGTGATTAAGAAGGGCTAAGAAAAAGAAACTGACAGACATGAGGGTGGCAGAAGCATAAAGATTCTAGTTTTTCTCTATCGCAAGACAAGTTCACTACAGAAGGAAGAAGAAAAGCACATGGAGGCTGGCACTAAATGAAGGGCATGGAATTGTAGCCTGATGGTAAGAGTTAAAAATCTTACCTATAAAACTCACTAGCTGTATAACTCTTTAAAGGTTTGTCTTTCTATTCTTTAATTTTTCCTACTATACACTAAAGATAATAATATTTAACCCTATATGACTCCTGTGAGAATAAATTATGCCATGTGGCATGTTCATAAGTACTAGGATGAGGAGGTACAAAACACAACTATTTCAGTAGAATTTTTTTTGTGTGTGTATGAATATCCCTAACAAGCTGAATTTCTGTTTGAAATGAAAAATCAAGTGTGAGTTAGTCATGTGCCCTGGCTTGACCAGTTGACGGATTTCCACCTCCAGATTAATGTTGAGCCTGGGCTACAGATTTCTTTACCACCTCAGCTGTGTCATACAAAAGAAAGTACTCGAGGTAAGATAAGGTAAGTTTCACACTACTCTGCTGCATCCAGATTCCTATGATCTACAGATTTGGGAGAAAAAAAATGTTTGAATATGACTGCTGAGAAAATATTTTCACAGTGGGAACTGAAGTAGTGGAACATTTCAACATATTTATGCAACAGCTAGATTTTTAAAAAAGAGCAAATAGAATTTCCCAGTGAAAGAGCCACAGAAGTAGAAGTTGATCAAAAGGAATAATGTTTAGATGTATGTACTGCTAAACTTTCAGCGAATGAGAGAAAAAAATCTGAAAACTCAACCCTGTGTTAGAGTGAAAGGAGTAAGAGAACTACTTTTTCTTCCTCTGCCTTACTTCTTCACAGTATAATAATATTTGATGCAACAGATACATCTTTTTACCTTGCAAGTTAATTTTAGCTAATATTCATTATAACTTGCCTTGTAACAGTATAGGCTACAATATGATACCTAATATATAATAAGACCTGTAAGAATGCATTTATTTTATATACTATAGGATAATGGGTAGACACACAGTTAAAGATGAATTTACAATACATTCAAATAAAATAAATAGATCAACTTTAGGGATAGTAAATTCAAATGCTTTTAGGTAAAAGTAAGTGAAGTAAAATGCAACAGACAGAAAAGATGGTCAAAATGAACAGAGCTTGCTCGGAAAGCTCACCACTCAGTGGCTGTGTATTGCTGTCACTTGGGAAAGCAGGCTTAGGGCACCCACATCTAATAATTTTCTAAACCAAGTATGATGGTAATCCTAGCACTTGTCTTAACAGCTGAGGCAAAAGCATCGCCACAAGTTTGAGACCAGCCTAGGCTACATACTGAGACCATCTTTCTCTGTCTCTATCTGTCTCTCTCTATCTCTTTTACACAAACACACACACAATTTCTGGGTTTTAAATGTTAGAAACTAATTCTAACATTTTAGAACATTATATAAATCAAGCAGACATATCTCTGATATATACATTATGTGGACCATAATTTTATACCCTCTGGTCTATTAAGCAACAAAATATTTGCTGGTACTATGATGTATAACATTCTATTTTTTCTTGTAAGTACCCAAGGTAGTTACCATTCAAATTCTTACAATTTTATGAAGATACTTGTTCCAACCAGGACCTGAGAGATTTCAGCTAATTTTAGTTACAAGAATGATACTTTTTGGTACTTCCAATCCACATTGTAAACATCCTCTCCATTAAATTTCCTAAAGTACCTCTTTCATCATGTTACAATCTTACTCAAGATCCTAGTAAAGATCAAGGAAATAAATCCTCAAACTTCTTACACAGATAAGTTTCCAAGGTCTAGGAAAGCATCTCATTTTAGATATCAATCTAATAATACAGAAGTTCACAGTTCAATTTTTACTCCATCATTAGACACTCTTTTTCACTTCTTCTGATTACACTTCCTCAGTGATATTCCTAATGGTCAGATCTTTTTTTCCATATCTCAGCTGTCCAAGGTTGAGTTTGATTCCCTGGTAACCACATACCACAATGCCAGTCACGGCAGTTCACACTTGTGAGCATGGAACTGGAAAGACAGAGGCAAGAGGATTGCCTTGAATCTAAGGCTAGCCTGGGCTACAAAGTGAGTTCAGGATGACCTGAACTACAAAGCAAGACCCTGTCTCAAAAAAAAATTAACAATATATGAATTAAATAATGTTAAAATATCTCATATGGTCCACATAAATGTAGACCACAGAAGTTTTATGTAAACATAAAAAAGGAATAGAAATGTCTATGCTGTATTCTTTGTACTATGAAGATTTACCCCACCTAAGCACTGAATATAACTCGTGATTATAACTCATGTTTTTTATGCTTTTATTTTTTTGGTACCAGGGATTGAACTCAGGACCTTGCACTTGTGATGAGGCAGACACTAGAACAAAATCTTGAGCACTCATGTTCTTAATTAAATTTCAGTTACAACAAATTTATTTCTAAAAATCATCTTGGAAAAATAGGTAATCTAGCTTGTGATGAGTGGCTGAAATTCCTATCTGGTAGGTTGTTCTGTCCCTGCTAACCAGAAGACACACAAAAACATGATCTTTCAAAAGAAAAAAATATCTTCAAAATTTACAAATTGTTTACTTTTAGACATATAAAGTAATACAAAAATTTGGGTCAGCAACCAGACACACATCATAACAGATTTCTTTTGTGTTATATGTATTAATTTTCTCTCCTCCAAATGCCATGGGAATTACTTACGAGGAGATGTTTAAAGGAACTAACGGGTGGACCTAACTGAATCCTATGAAGACAATTTTTACTTAAAGCTTTAGCATTTCAAATGCATGGATCTCAGAATAGCAAAATATATCTGTCAACTGTCAAGTTCACTTCTTTTTAAATTCTGTATGTTATAAACATCACCTATCTAAGAATCAAGATCTTAGCCAAAGTGGATCCCCTGCCTGCTTGGCCTTTTTATTCAACATGATACTTTTGCCACATTCCAAAAGCAAGAGACTAAGAAATGGCAACGATTGATTTCTTTCCTCAACTCTGCCTATTGGCAGTGTTTACAACATTATAAACTGTGCCAATAGATATATAAATCTGATAAATGGCTCTGCACCACAAACCATTTTAATGGATCCAACTGAACCTGGGCTATACATACTTCAACATTTTGTTTTGGTAAGCCTTTACATTAATATCTCAAGATGAGTCCTGACAAAAATAGAGTCCAGGCCTACTTCCACTATTTTTATAGTGAACCTAGAAAAAGACAATATTTGAAGAAGATATTTTTGAATATGAGGGTTTTTAAGTTTTTTTTTTTTTTTTCTGCAGGATAGTAGGTAGGTTATTAGGAAGATCCTCAGGAAAAATAATAATTTTAATGCCATTTGAAACAATGGCCTGTAGGGCAGGTTAACAATAAAATAGCAGATTCTTGTCATTTTTCTTAAAATAAGATTATATAGAGTTGATCCTTAGTGTACCTTCACCATTGTTATTTCTGCAAATCTGTACCATTCCCTCATTACCTGTAAAAAAAATTTCCAAATGGAAAAGACTTAATTCCTCATGATTAATGAACATTACTCACTATCAACAGTTAATTTGAAGTCCATAATTTTATTTCAAATGAATTAAGATCAGTTTCTCCTTATTTTTGACACAGTGGAAAATACCTTAAACATATGATTCAAGAAACAAAAAATTTTCATACCCAATGCAAAATTTCTGATAAAGCTAGCACTAAAACTGAGTATTATTAAAATGGTCTCATATCTGGATTAATTGTATTAATTCTAAGAGGAAATGTTTAACTGTGTAGAGAACATTATCAACTGCCTCCAACTACTTTGACAATGCCTATCAATTACTTTGTGGGTTTGGTATTCTGGTCACTTCTTTTTGGTCATCTGACTTAACTGACATAAATAATAACACTGCTACTGTGTTTCTTTAAAAAAATCCTATTTCCTCTTGTATTCATCTTTATACTGAAATTTCTCTAAAATTATCTATCAATGTAAGATATATGTGATATTTCATATTACCTGAATGTTAATATTTAATTAGTATTTAATATTTAATTACTAGAGCCTTTCATTTGAAATAATTTTATTTCAGAATGAAATTTCAGCATTTTTTTTCTCATATCTGTGTCATCCTGGAAACCAGATATTGGAACACACAAAATTACTGCCCCTGCTTTCTAAGTACCTAAAGTGTAGAATGAAATTTGTCTTAAATAGTAGAAATCAGAATACATGAATTTGAGGCTTCATTATTATAAAACATTAAGAGATAAACTGCATTATATTCTATGTTCAAATGTTTTTATGTACTACTATTCCCCCTTCAGAAACAAACAACCTCAATCTCCAAGAGATTTAATAAAATGTCCAAGGTCAGGCACCTAATACAAAAGACCCAAATTCAAAACTATGTCTCGCTGTCCTAAAAATTCTGTGTAGGCGCTTTTATATTTTTCAATTTTATTTCATAATGAGATTTTAATTATTCTGCTTACCAGAAAGTTCTAATCCATGCTATCTCAATGTCTGAAGCAATAAAATATTCTGTTCATCTAGATCTGTAAACAAATTAGCTCACATGTGATTAGTACACAGTAGAATACTGTTAACATAACACAAAAATAAAATTAATTGATCCGTGATTTTTCTCTTGGTTTTCTACTGCCAAGTACCAGCAAATAAACCAAGCAAGCCAGGGAGAAATACTATTAGACTCACAATGTTAATTCGTCCCTTTTTCCCCTTTAGTTCCTTTGGTTGCTCGGCTTGAAAGAGTTCTAAGAGTAGTTTTGTCTCTCTGGTGAATGTCTGGGAGTGAATCTCTGGTGAATTTTGTCCTAATTTCCTCTGCTGAAAATCCTTAATCTTTCTTCACACTTACATCGAGACACATCATTATTTTGTGATGATTCCTGGACAAGGAATTGAAGGAAAACCTGAGTCCAGACTAGAGAAAATGATGGCTTGAATGAAAGTGCTGATACAAAAATGAAGAAGGAAGGTCAGATTCACAATATATTGCAAATATGGTGGAACCAAGTTTTGCTAGCACAGAAAGTCAAAGTGTGACAATTAGAGGTTGATGTCAAGAAATTTGACCTAAGCAGCTAGAAGTTATCATTTACTTGAAGGAAAATTCTATAGGACCGATGACAGGATTGAGAATAGATTTGGTTGAGGAACAGCAAACATTCAATTTCACATGTGTTAGACTTATGTAGACAGCTAGATATGAGCCTAAAGTTCAAAGGAGAGATTCACAGTGGGTTACAACCTACCAAATCTTCAGTGAATATACAATAATTACATGATCATACTGTGAGTGAACATAAAGAAGAGAAGAGGTTGAAGACAGAGTCCTGGGACTTAAACATACAGTGATCAGAATGTTGAGAATCTAGCAGATAGGACCTAAAGAAAGCACCTATGAGACATGGGGAAAACTAAGAGAAAGATTTCCCAAATTCTGAGGAGCACAGTATCTAAAAGAACACACTTTTAATAATACAACTGTCTATAAAGTTTTCACATCTTGTTGTTTATCTCAAACTTCTGACCAAAAAAAAAAAAAAAAAAAAAAAAAAAAAAAAAAAAAAAAAAAAAAAAAAATATATATATATACTACTTTGGATTCGATTTAAGTTTTCTACATTCTTTTGAAATCTGTAGTAGACTGGAGAATATCATTCCATCCCACTTTTGGTTAGTTTGCTTAGCCTTTAGCCAACTCTTTTCCTTCCACCCAATGTTATTAGACAATGACTTAATTTTCAGCAAAAGCTGAAAAAAACTCACAGTATTTTAAATCATAAAACTTCCTGAAAGTCAAATATGGCTGTGAGTATTGTAAAAGAAAATTAAACTGCAGGCATGCTACTATGATGCAGAAAAGAGAAAATGAGTCTCACATGCAAATAAATTCCTTTTGCTCCAACTCTGCAATGGCACTTTATATGTTTGTTTATTTAGTTTGTCTTTCACGCCCTTCAGTTAAACATATTTGAGGTATTACTGAGCATCCTTCAGGAGAAGTGAACCCTAAATTCTATTAACTGAGCACAACCAATAAGTTTCAAAAAACTAAGACAAAAGGTTACTATCTAGAATATATAAAGGGCTTAAAAATATCAGTCTACCCAAATTAAAAGACCCAATTCAAAAATGGGCATCTGAAATGAACAGATATTTTTCAGAGGAAGAAATAAAAGCAGTTAAGATGCATATGAAGAAATGTTCAACATCACTAGTCATTTGAGAGATGCAAATGAAAGCAACAGTAAGATTTCATCTCACTCCACAAAGAATAGCTGCTATCTCAGAATTAACCATCAACAAATGTTGGTGAGGCTGCAGAGAAGGAACCCTTCTCCACTGCTGGTGGGAATATAGATTCGTATAACCTCTGTGGAGATTAGTTTGGAGATTCCTCAAAAAACTACAGTTAGAGGTGCCATTTGATCCTGCTATTCCTCTGCTAGGTATATACACAGAAGAATTAAAAGATTCATATCACAATGACATATTTGCACCCGTGTTTACAGCAGCTCAGTTTGTGATTGCTACATCTTGGAAACAACCCAAATGTCCATCAACTGGAAACTGGATAAAAAAAAAAGTTGTGGTTCTTCTACACAATGGAGTATTACTCTGCCATAAAAAATGATAAGTTTCAATCATTTATACTTAAATGGTCATACCTTGTGGACATCCTCATAAGTGAAATAAATAGGTCACAGACATGTAAATCTGTTATCTTTTCTCTGGTATGAGAAAATGAAGATATAAATGAGTTCCAGAATGTAATATTACATATTGTGAAATAGAAAATACTCAAAGTGAAATAGGGTGAAGGGGGGAAAACAATGAGATTATAACAAAAAAAGAAAGGAAACAAAGTTTATGTATATGGGGGGGTGGTAGGATGGGTAGGGGTATAGGAAAAAATGAGAATTAAGTTGTATCATATACATTAAGTTGTGTCATATACTGGTACAAATTCCCACTGCTGAGTGCAATCATGATGTATATATGCAATATAATAATACAGATTTCAATTAAAAAAAAAAACAAGTTCTTAACATCACGAGCAAAAGAAAAGCAATTATCTTTTACTCTAGAGTCAAGGTTTCCCTCTTGCTAACTTTCTCAGCATGTGTCTTCCTGACTTTGCTACTAACTGTGGGATTATTAGTATCACTGTTACAGATTACAATGTA
Source organism: Petromus typicus (assembly GCA_004026965.1). Lineage (NCBI taxonomy): Eukaryota > Metazoa > Chordata > Mammalia > Rodentia > Petromuridae > Petromus > Petromus typicus. The sequence goes on along the minus strand of PVIR01001655.1, from coordinate 16,239 downwards.
AACTAAAAACAAAAGCAATATTGTACTGAGTCCTTATTGGTCTTCATATTTTTCCATAGTTCAAGTCCATCAGAAATGTCACAGGATTTTTTTATCCAGTCTCCAGCTGTTGGGCATTTGGGTTGTTTCCAAGATTTAGCAATCACAAATTGAGCTGCTATAAACATGAAAAGCTGTGGTTCTTCTACAGAATGGAGTATTACTCTGCCATAAAAAATGATAAGTTTGCATCATTTGTACTTCAATGAACATACCTTGAGGATATCCTCATAAGTGAAATAAATAGGTCACAGATGTATAAATACCACATCTTTTCTCCAGTATCAGAAAATAAAGATGTAAATGAGTTCTAGAATTGTATGTTATATATTGTGAAATAGAAAATATTCAAAGTGAAACAGGGTGAAGGGGTAAAAATAATGAGATTATAACAAAAAAGAAAGGAAACAAATTTTATGTATATGGAAGGGTGGTAGGGTGGGTAGGGCTATGGGAAAAAATGAGAATTAAGTTGTGTTTTATACTGGTACAAATCCGTGGAGTGCAATCATGATGTGTATATATAATGTACCAATAAAGATTCCAATTAAAAAAAAAAAGAAATGTCACAGGATTTACTATTTGGAAACAGCTGAGGTAGAAATCTTTTGAATTACTGTCATGTATCTTTATTTCTATCATCCATGATGGGATTCATAACGCATTTCATAAGAGATGGGATTGACCATCACACAGAAATCAAAGCACATGTGGACTTACATTTCTTACACAAGTTACATTAGTGATCTGTCATCAGTTTATACAGATGACACTTCAAAAATGATTTATTCAAGACTAGACTCTTATTCAAAACTTTGGTCCTCCTCCCCATAGCGACTTTTAAAATGAGAAGAAAAAAGAATGACTCCTTCCAAGGACAGAAGACCAAAGTAGCCTTCGTATCTTGAGGAAATAAAAACTCGAGTAAGTCACTGTAACCTCCAAGACAATGACTCATGTTAGTAGAGGTATTTGCTGTTGAAATAAATTTTTTTCATGAATAAGTAAGGTTGAAAAGATGTCTATACAATTAATTAGGTTTGTTGGAAAGTCTTATTAAAGTCTTAACTATGATATAAAAGTACACTGAGAATGGTTGAAAGGAATATATAATAGTTATATGTTTTACAAACTTACTGGGCTATAAAATCCTTTTCTTTCACAGCTCTCCCATGTCCCCTGGAAAATGTTTTTAAAAATAAGACAAGTGATCTCTACTATTCCAATTATTTGGAATTCTCTCTACTGATTTTCATAGACATTTTAAGCTTATTAGTACATGTATGCAGTGATGTCCACATCTTTGTGAGAAGCTGGTATATGTATATGACACATCACAAGTCTTTGTCATCCTATAGCTCTCCTTTCCCTCTATCAGTCGACCTCCTCCCATATGAGAACCATCTATTTCCTGTTACCTACCTTTTATTTTGCTTTTTATTTTTTACACTGTTTCTCATATAAGTGAAGCAAAATAATATTTAAACTTGTGTCTGTGAATTACTTTCTTTAAAATTATGATCACAAAGTACATTTACTTTCTTACAAATTTGTTCATACTCTGTTGTTGGACTGTAATCACCTGTACTACAAAATATCTATGCACTGTCTGTAATATGAGTGCAGAGGGCCAGGGATTTAGCTCAGTGGTTCCTGCACCTGTCTTGCAAGTGCAAGGGCCGGGGTTCAATCCCCAGGAACCACATACCACACTGGGTGTGGAGACTCACACCCAGCAGCAACCAGTACTACATTCCAGTGCCGGGCGTGGTGGCTCACGCCTGTAATCCCAGCACTCAGGAGGCAGAGGCTGGAGGATTGCTGTGATGTGAGTTTGAGGCTGAGCTCAGGGTCAGCCTGAACTACAAGGCAAGACCCTGTCTCAAAAAAAAAAAGAGTGTAGAAATGACTTTCTTTCTCTTGATCCAGAACAAACACCAAGAAAAAAAAAAACTGAATAAATGCATCCAGGCCTGAATGTGTGAATTAGTATATAAACTTCTGTTAGCACAGCTCGCCCTTTTGTTTTCAGAGTGCCAAAGGACTTGACCAAGCAGAACTGGCTGCTGTGGCAAATACTGCAGGGAAGAGAGTACACAAAGAAATTTCAAAATGCTTCACTTTTTAGGATTTATCCCTGGAGAAAGAATCTTATAAGGACTGGGCATAAAGTCAAACATGTAGCACTTCAAGAAGTGAGTGGCAAAGCAGGAGAAACTTCCAAGATCTAACAAAAAGTATCATACAGATTTTTCTTTTTTCTATGGAAAATATTATAAAATAACAAGAGTACTGACTAATATATTTTAAGTAGAAAAAGATTATTGTGCTATTAGTGCAATTCAAATAACTTTTATGCATTTTACTGTGTCTTTTGTATGTCATTTCTATAAAAATTATATTCAGTTTGTTACTTGCTTCTATACAGGTACATCTATACATATAATGTGTATTTATTTTACTGTCCAGCAAATTGCATAAGCATCATACTACAGAAATCCATAATCTTCCTGAGGGAGAGATTACTAGTTAAGAATCACTTAGCTACACAATGATTAAAATCAGATGTGAATCCACGGCTGGTTGGCCTTAAAGAGTTCTTTTATTTGCATCATCATCACCTTTATTATTTAAGCCTCAGAATAAATTGCATCTCTTATGGGGAATAAATAAATTTGCAGGAGAGAAAAATCGATGAAGCCTAGAGAAGGTATCATTAAGAATATAAAGAGGAAGCTAGAAGAACCTGAAGATAAACCATTGCTAAATCACAATTTTGCCTCGACTTGTGCCATTAACTGCTTGTTATAGGGCTGGCTAAAATAGAATTATTTATTGAGTACAAATGAATGTGAACTTTTATTTTGTCCTTACTCCTGTATTTCTATAAATTTCACCATTGTTTCAGAATCACATGTCCATGAGACTGTTTCATGGAGAAAAGGAAAAATCTATAGTACAGTTTTTTTGTTTCTTTATGAAAATCTATCTCAGAGGCCCAGACCTACTTTTATTTCTAGATGCTATTACTGTGGTGATTATATTTTTGGTAAAAGTACCCAGTGACCACTTCATGACTAACAGAATGAATAAACACAATAAATAATTAAAGCCAGGATTATAAATTCTAATAAGTACACTGAATTCTTTCCTAAAGCAATTACACCAGCAATGTAGAATGGTTAGAACAGATAGGCAAGCCAATCACACTTGGGACTTAATCGTTTTCTCAAGAGTCACAATTCCTCAGCTATTAGAGATAGTGAAAAATCTTTCTCTGGGGACTATTTTCCTATTCACTTTGTACCAGGGGAATAAGCCCTCACCAGGGGAAAAGAGGGCTTACAAGATTCTATAATTGGAGTAAACCTCAACACACCTAATTCTCAGCTTGGAGCAATTGAATGCTGTGTTTTTTGCCAGTAACTAGCAACAGGCACCCTTTGCTTTTATTAATGCAGTTCAGCTGATATGAGCAGACAAAATTGAAAGAGAAAGAGAACGTGCTTTATCATCTGTAGCCGAATTTCAATTTTCTCTTTCAAGTACAGTTGAATGCATTTTCTTTGCAACCCAAAGACAGAAGATCTTGATTACTGCTGCAAGAATAATCTCAGCCTTTGTGTGAAGGAGATAGGGAAAATAAATAGTCTCTCTGGATGATGTGTCAGCTGGTGAACTTACAAAACAAGATATATTCTTGGAGGTAGGGAAATTAAATTAAGGTGAAATGGTACGGCCATTAAAATGACAACTAAAGGCTTTTTTTGCAGTCCACAGCTGACTTCCCAATTGTCCTCTATTTTAGCCTCACCCCAAGGGCACAGACAACTGAACCAGAAACAAACAGGGTCAAAACAGGGCCAAGTGTCTGGGAATACAGGTCACTCAGGCTGTGGGTTCTGTCTTGAATGGTTAAGTTTTTTCTAAAATTAAGGTTTTGATTCTCTTCTCTCCTGCTACCACTGCTGTTTCAGGACTTAAGGGAGAAAAAAAAAAAAAAGGAATTGACATCTCTGTAGATTTCTTCTAACTTTTTCCATGTAAATAATATCAATCAAATACAATCCTTACTGGATTCTGTGTCAGGAGAATGCTAAGCATGCGTCTTCCTGAATACCAGAAAAAGTTGTATCTCTCCGAGTTCCTTTTATTTAGCTTTATTTACAGACAACACTGGAGTTCTGATATGAAACAGTTCACTGTACTATGAGGATCAGAAGACACTAACTTAGAAACCAGTCCCTATGTCGTTGCCTCTTAGACATTCTGTCTCATGAACCCCTGAGGGTAATCTCTTAAGGCTGATAACCACATTCCAACCCTTCAAATTAAATAGTCCATGCTCGATTTATTAAAGTAGTCTACAGAGATGAATGACAACTGTTTAAACTGGATCTTTATGTGGATTTAAGAGTTCAGGTCTCTATTACATACCTAACCCCTAAGAATTAGTGTAAAACATACTAGTAATGATTTCTCAGATCTTATTTTCTCCTGCTTCATATAAAATTTGACATTGCGAACCATATGAAATTTTTATCACCATTTCTTTCTTCGTCTTCCTTAGCTATACTCCTATGTTCTCTAAATCCACCCATCACTTTTAACACTGAGGGTTTCCAATCACCCTTAGGTTGGTGAACCTCAAACCTTCAACAACTGCCTGGCCTTTCAGGATCACATATTCAGTGCCCACAAGGTTCTTCCTTTTGGATACAGACCAAAACCAACATATGCATAAAGCTTAAATTCTCTTGCCCATACAAACAGTATTATTTTCTCCAAATCCTGTAATTATTTACATTCATAAAACACATAAAATTGTTTTACTTCTTTGAGTTCTTTGTCCCCAAAGCCAAAGACACATTAGATGCTTTTATCACTTGGAACTTAGATGATTCCATTATTTTTCTATTTTCTTAAATCTCTGCTTACCTTACCATTGACAAATTTTTTACATTCTCTTTTCCTTCTTTTACCTATATCTTTAATATGTGTTGATTTCATTTTACAGGTAACAAGTTTGATTTTTTTGATCTAACCTGATATATTGATTGCCACTAGAATATATTCTCCTGTCCCCATCATAAAATTAATCAGTGATTCACACTGCATTGTAAATCAATATTCAAACTTTTGAAAGAAAAACTGTTTAAATTACCTCATTATAACCACTAAATTGTTCACTATCTATGGAGAAAAAGTTTACAAAATATATCCTCAAGAAATGGTCTTAGTTCGTAGTAGTTTCTATACTTGATACGCTTTTTTTCTTTTTATACAAAACAAATTTCAACTCATGTTCTTTATTTTCCACTAAACATTATTAATTACTCCAACAACCCTCTTCTAATCCATTTCTTTTTCCAGCGATGGCAGTTTTTAAAATATATTGTGTTATATTATATGCTAATAATTCCATCTGTAGTAGTACGCTAATCAGGTTTCCCATAGCTGGTACACAACATCTTACACCCAAAACTTCATGGACCAAAGTTTAATTTTGCTCACGGTTTCAGAAGATTTTATGGTTAGTTAGCTCCAATACAGCAACCTCATTGTGGGAGGACATGACAGCACAAATGCTCAGTTCATGGAGTCTAGGAAGGAGAGCCAAAGGAAGAGAACAAAAAGAAAAGACCGAGGAACCATAGATAGTACCCAAGTTCATGCCTCCATAATTCACTCAGACACCCCTAGAAACGTAGTTTCCTAATCCTCATGGCAGCTCCAACTCAACCAAATTGAAAAGCTTAAAAATCATACACCTGTTGGGCCAAGGATTAAGCTCAGTGGTTCTGGTCTCTGCCTCACAAATGCCAAGGTCCCCAGTTCAATCCCCAGTAACCACATACAACGATGCCAGGTATGGTGACTCATGCCGATCAGCAATCAGTACCACACCCCTCAGTGCCAGGTGTGGTGGCTCACACCTGTAATCTCAGCATACAGGAGGCAGAGGCAGGAGGACTGCTGTGAGTTCAAGGCTAGCCTGGGCTACACAGTGAAATCAGGCACCTAACTCTCATCTCAGGTGCACAATAACCAGCATTCTAGGCTTCCCTAAAATCTGAGTAGAAACCTCTATGATCACACAACTCTTTTCTACATTCCTGAACAATCAAACAATCAATCAGACATGTACATAATGCTAGACTGACTGTCAGTGGGAACAGTAGTCAAGCTCTCTTGGAAGATGGCTGTAGCAGTCTCTAAGTATCTGGATGAACACAATAAAATAGAACCTGGGGTACCAATTCTCTAGAAGGCTCTTCTCAAACAGAAGTTTCAAAGACTTTCTCCTCAATTAAAAAGTTGACACTTCTGTACCCATGAGCCAATGAGGGATGGTTTCTTACTGATTTCTCAGTTGTCCATGAGCTGATTTTCTTCATGTCCCTGTACTGGTTTCTCTTTAATTATGTTAATTTTTCACTATGGGGTGTGTGTGTGTGTGTGTGTGTGTGTGTGTGTGTGTGTGTGTGTGTGTGTGTGTTTGTGTGTGTGTGTGTGTGTACTATCTTTGGGGGAAGTATTCTTTCACCAAAGCAAGAGAGGTAATCAGCTAGACTAATACACTGGCCTTCTATGGCACAGTCTAGATACTTCTTTGTAGGTTTCAAAGCTTAAAATTAACACTCTATAACATACATTTTAGTCACGAGTTCATGTGATAAACTGAATTTCATCTTTTTTCATTAAAATCTTTATTGGTACACTATGTATACACATCATGATTGCACTCCATAATGGGAATTTGTACCAGTATAAGACACAACTTAATTCTTATTTTTTCCCATAGCCCTACCCACCCTACCACCCTCCCATATAAATAAAATGTTTCTTTTTTGTTATAATCTCATTATTTTTCCCCCTTCACCCTATTTCACTTTGAGTATTTTCTATTTCACAATATATAACATACAATTCTAGAACTCATTTACATCTTTATTTTCTCATATCAGAGAAAAGATATGATATCTTAATGATATTTCTGCAACACTGACATAGACATTTTTTAATTAGAAAATTAAGTATAATTTTTTAACAGTCATTATTTATGGACTACCTGCCATACCCAAATACAGTATAGACATCTTATCCAGCAGAAATAACAAAAGTTCATATGATGGCTATGTAGATAAGTGGATTTCTGTGTCTCTATTAAAGAAAATTCTAAGCCTAACACATATATTCTCCTTTCCAAGGAGACCGTTTTACAAAGAAAAGATAACTGTTTTCTCTCCTAAATAAGGAAAGAAAAGCTGTTTTCACATTTCTCATTCCTTCTATATAATAGGATTGGATACTTTGGTAGAACAACTGGCCTCTGCCATTGTGTCACCACAAAGACCTGGGCAGGAATAGAGGTGGTAGGTGTTATTATTAGCAAATCTGTCACTAATATAGAGCAACCTCACCTTTATCTATGATAAAATAAAAAATACTATTGTTGTCTGCATCCTTCTGAAATTTACATGTTAATAAGCTAAACCTAAGGTGATGGTATTAGGAGACTGGGCTTATAGGATCCAATTAGACCATTAGAGTAGGCACCTATAAAACAGAAAATCAGAGAAATTTCTGTTAACAACTTAATCTCAAGAGAAAAAAAAAAAAAGAAAATTCCAAGCATTTTTTTTCCTAAATTAAGAAATCAAATATAACTCTTGTAATTTTTCAAGTAAATATGTTGAATGATCCTGGTTGTGTTAAGACAATGGATCTTCTAAATAAAAAGAAACACCAGGGCCGGGGATATAGCTCAATGGTTCCGGCGCCTGTCTTGCAAGCACAAGGACCTAGGTTCCATCTCCGGTAACCACATAACAATACTGGGCGTGGAGACTCACCCCAGCAGCAACCAGTACCACATACCACAGTGCCGGGCGTGGTGGCTCACACATGTAAGCCCAGCACTCGGGAGGCAGAGGCAGGAGGATTGCTGTGATGTGAGTTGGAGGCTGAGCTCAGGGCCAGCCTGAAGCACAAAGCAAGACCCTGTCTCAAAAAAAAAAAAAAAAAGAAAGAAAGAAATAGCAAAAGTTCTGAACTCTACAGCTAGAATGCTTGTATCTGCTCCTGCCACAAAACAAACCTTTTTGTACCTTGTTATGGCATGTCCTCTCTCTTATACATGGGAAGTTTCAAAGGTGGTTGGCTTAGGGCATGTAAATGTAATACTAACGTTAAGGGGATGGATAATGAAAGCCCCTCCCTGGATATAGGTGGCACCAAACAATACGAGCGTAGCCTGGATGGAGTATAAAGGTACAGAAAGAAGGCAAGCCTGCTGCCTGCTGCTACTGTCCTCTTCTTGCCACACCATGAACATTTCTGCTCTTTCATGGCCCTCTCCCATGCCCTCCTGCCTCGGAGTCAGCTGACCACAGACTGAAATCTTTACAAACTAATAGACCTTTCCTCCTCTAACTTGTGGGTGTCAGGTGTCTTGTTTCAGCAATGAAACTGTGACAAGCCTATCTTTACAACAGAGACTATAGAAATTTTTACTTAAGAGTTGTTAAAGAATATAAATGTGTTAACTTTTGCAAAAGAGGTTATGAAGGGAAGTATTACACACTTAAGAAATATAGAAGGTGGGTTTTCCCCCAAACACAACCAGTAGTGTCCAGAAGAGTAAATAGAGACATGAACAAAATTTATCAATGTGTACGATTTATGTTTAACTATGTTGATATAAATTCAAAATCAGTAATAGAACACATAAACTTTACCAAACAGGCTCTACACCAATAAAATTTAAATACAAACCATCCCCAAATCTAACAAATATTAACACAAAGAACAGTGTTCTTAGAAACAAGAACTGAATGACATTTAAAGAGACATGGAAATATTCTTTGCTTCATCCTCACCTGGATACTTGTCAGTTTACCTAGAACATTCATATCAATATGTTAACATTAATACTATGCATTCATCTTATCTCATGGGAAAATGAACTCAGTAAACTTGATGTCACTATGGATGAATTTTGAGATACTCCTGCCTTTCACAGAAGCATAAATGTTTACAATGACTATCATCAGGTTTTACCTAAAGTACATTTTCTTTCACTAAGCTAGGTTCTAAAAACTTCTTCACTTCTGTTCTCTCTTGAGGATCCTACAACACAATGGTTCTTTCCACTCCCTGTTCCTGTAGAACTGCTAAACTGGTGAAACCTGGGTTTCCGTCTGATCCCATTTGTGTTAGCTGGAAAATCACTCTCTAGATTCCTGAACTGAAGTCCCACTTGATGCTTCAGAAGTCTGGACCCTTAAGGGCCCGTTGAGAACTGATTTCTCTTTCATGAGCCCTGTTAGGAGCTATCTTTGAATCGCAGAGACGTACTTTTCTGTATTTTTCTGTATTTCTCTCCATACTGTTTGAATCATTTTAAAATAACTATTGAATGTACCTAAAAAGTTTAGCTTTTAACTCCTTAAACTGCTTATTAATCTCTTTCCAAAACACATACAATCAATGGTATTTGTGAAAATAAGCATTTGTCTTGTTATTTTTCTCTACATCTTAGTTTGTTTTTAAACATATCACTGTTTCTTAAATTCCCATATGATTTTTATCGACAATGAAATAGCTTAATTTTGAGTTTACTTAAAGCATCTACTGTTAAAGCAAATCTTTTCCACTCCACCTCCCCAAGATGGAGAATTCCATGAGAAACATTTTCTCCCATCAGACTAACGTCTATGTCATTCAATTTGAACTTATTTTCTTGCCAAATTTCTTGAAACATGATTTCTTTAAATGTTATTGAATCTTGATTCTTAAAACTTGGGAACATTTCTTCAAAACATAAACTACAGGGCCAGGGAGTTAGCTCAGTGGTTTTGGCACCTGTCTTGCAAGTGCAAGGGCCCTGGTTCGATTCCCCAGCAACCACATACCATACTGGGCGTGGAGACTCACGCCCAGCAGCAATCAGTACCACATACCACAGTGCCGGGCATGGTGGCTCATGCCTGTAATCCCAGCACTCAGGAGGCAGAGGCAGGAGGATTGCTGTGATGTGAGTTGGAGGCTGAGCTCAGGGCCAGCCTGAACTATAAAGCAAGACCCTGTCTCAAAAAACCTAAACAACAACAACAACTAAAAAAAACCATAAACTACACCTATATTCAAATACGACAATGGTTATATTACCTTGAAAATTACCTAGTGATAATTTGTGTAATCTACAGATCTTCTTAATCTTCAATTTTTACTACATTTTATCACATACTTTCCTGTATAAGCAGATAAGTTATCTCTCAATCACTTACACCTTGCCTTTCTGAGTCATTACACTTACAATTTTGTCTTCCTTTTTGACTGATCTGGGATCAGTTTCCTATTTAACCTAGTAAGAAGCAAACATTTCTCCCTTTCCCAATATTCTGACATACAGCAGTTAGCTTTCCTTGAGTCTCTACCTCCTTTTCACTTGTGTCCACTTCAACTTTAAATCTCATTTCTGTTACTCCTGGGGTTTCACTAAGATGTCCAGACATGACCTGAATTTTCAATCCTTCTGCCTGAGTCTACCTAAATGCTAGGATTACAAGTATGTGTCCCTGTGCCTTTGCGTCAAACAAGGTCCCTTAAAAAAATATTTCTATCTGGGGCCGAGAATGTAGCTCAGTAGGGCTGTTCCTGCGTGGCAAAAGCACAGCTCAGTACCGGTTTAAAAAAAAAAAAAAAAAAAATATATATATATATATATATATATATATATATATATATATATATATATATATATCCTCAGATTTCAAAGCTTTGCAGCTGCGACTATTTGATTAGAGCTCATCTAATAAGGTTATCTCGGCATTCTTGGTTAGATTACACTTGCCAGGACTCTAAAAGGTTGCCTGTCTTTGTTTACAGCGAAGGCACGAAAACCTGTCTCCAAAAAATGTTTATCTGCTTATACAAAAACAGTCACTCTACTGTGCAAAGGAAAAAAAAAAAGTCTAGCTACAGCTCACCACAACCGAACATTAGTTAGCATCCAGGCCCCTTCTGCCGACGCTTCCGGTCTCCTTCACCAGCCACCGCTGACTCTTCTAACCCCACATAGCACCGAAAGTGAGGCGCAAGTATTTATGGTGAATCTGAAGGGACCCTAGGAAATTCGGCCAAAACGGTGGCTAAGAGGGCCAGGACCCTGTAGGAGGATTCTTAGTACTAAAGGGCGGGGGGGCGGGAAAGCGGAACTTCTTTTTCTAAGTTCGCTGTAAGTCTTAGATATTAGAGTATAAGGTACAAAATGTAATGTGTCTCTTTTCCCTTTTTCCTCTCTGGAAGAATTAAAAGAGATGAATCAACACGAGAATCAAAGTTATCCCTTGTAACTGTACTTTCTGAAAGTAAATGCTTAGTCAGATGGACTTACCGACGTCCTCAGAAACCGCGGCAGAAAGAAAATGGCGGCGGGAAAAATTTATCGGCCCGTTTTACGGACTGGAAAACCGGATAGGAGGAGTACTTCCTGTGGATTAGGGCGGGTCAACCTTTGTCTTTCAAATGGCCAATCAGATCATTTGATTGACACCTCTTCTGGAAGAAATAAGAACTTTCCCATGAGTGGTACTTTTGTAACGAAGGGAAAGACCATAGGTTTTTTTTCCCTCAAGTCAGTCTACTTCATATGGTCAGGAAGGAATTTGAAGATTTTCTACCACCACGAACCAAACTGAACGTTTCTTTAGAATATTGACCTCTCCAAATATTCCAGGATACCAGTTATGGTGATGATACACTATTTTGTCCAAACTGGAACACTTGAAAGGGGAAATATGATTAATTTAAATGATTTTTTTTTTTTTTGGCAGTACCAGAGATTGAACTCTGGCTCTTGTGGTTCCAAGGTATGTGTGCCATAACACTTGAGCTAAATCCCCAGTCCAAAATTATTTAGTAAAAATTGTTTCATTTTTGATATTTAGAGATTTTTATATTGGTGTTCCAAATGTAATATTATTTTAAAAATATTAAATATTTTTAAAAACTAAAATAATATTAGCACATTAAAACATAAAGGTTTTTAAGATGGATACATTGGAAATATAGATTTTTAAAGTAACGGTAAATGGCAATTCCTACCATATGATGTGTTTTACATCATTACGTTGTCAGACTTTTCTTTAACATTAGGTTATGAATATTTTGCAGAATACAATTAATATGGTTTCACTTTTCAAAAAAATTTTAAATAGCCTGCTGTCTTCTCAAATATGTTTTAATTTTGATATATGTGAGGGGGAAAATAAAGGGGGTTTTGAGTCAAGGTCCCACTTTGTAGTGCAGGCTGGCTCTGAACTCACTATGTAGCTCAAACTGGCCTCGAAATTATAGTGATCCTCCTGCCTCAACCTCTTGGTATTACATATGTTCACTTTTCATGCCTGAGCCACATGTGAAAATTGTGACATCTCCAATTTAACTTTTGCTATAAATTACAATATTTCAATTAAGAAAATAAGCTGAGAAAAATGCTGCAAAACAGAAAATGTTAAGCAGGGCTTGATGGAGCATGCTTATGATTTCAGCACTTAGAAGGCTGAGGCAGGAAGATTGCCATGAGTTTTAGGATTGCCTGGCCTCTATAGTGAGTTAAGAAGGAAAAGAATAAATATTATTTTTATTTTTTCATATGAATACTTATGTATTTGAGCTTAAATATGTTTAAAAATACTATTCTTCATCTATTCAGAATACATGTCTACAGCAAATATTTGAAGTAAGTTTCATAGCTTTCATTATTTATAACAAATTGTTATACAAATTTACAATATACAGTATACAACATACAATATACAAACTTTATACAAATTGTATAATTTATACAAATAAAGTCTTAAATTGTATTTTCCTAAGAATGTGAGTTTATAGATATTTTAGTATGAAGGCCATGAAGTTTTCATATAAGTTTTAAATATACTAAAGCATAATTATAGGATTTTATAGTTAAATATTGCACATTATTTAATATCTAATTATATTTGTTCACTTTCTTGCTTGATTTTGTAAAGATAAGTTCAAATATTTCTGTTATGTTACACGCTTTGCTTATACTAGCTGTAATCTGTAAAAATCTTCAAAGCCTCAAATTTAATGGCACAATTAAATTCTTGAATTAAAAATTTCCAAATTATTTTAGTTCAGTGTAACAAGCTTTTAGGTGTCCTGTGAAATACTATACATTATTTAAGTTTACAAGGTATTTTTAATAATAAATATTTATAAAATTTAAATACAACAAAAGAGAAAACATGTACTCCTTTTTGTTCTTTTTGGGTACTTTTTGCTAGTTTCAGCACAAAAGAGTTTCTAGCTAGATTAAGTTAATTATTACATATTGCACTATTTGTGAATTTTAACTATCCCAGCTTTTATTGTAATTGCAGTTTGGATGCATTTATGAATCGTGCACACAGTACAACTAATTCCAAACCTATTCCACGAAGTCTCACTTTAATATACTTACTTTAATATGGCCCTCTGCACTTTCCAATTAAAATTCATATAATACAGTGAGCGGTTTTATTTCACATACTCTTTGAACTGAATGTAAGGTGCATCCACAAATCCCAAAAACACACATAAAAAAGAAATAGTAAATAAGTGGGATTACATTAAACTAAATAACTTCTACACTGTAGGAATCAACCATCTACATATAGGAATCAACCATCAGAATAAGGAGAAAACCTACGGAATGGAAAAAAATATTTGCAAACTGTAACCAATAAAAAATTAATATCCAGGATATATAAGGAACTGCAAAAATTCAACAATAGAAATAAATAACCAGATTTTTTAAAATTAGCAATAGACTTAAATGAAGATTTTTTTCAAACAAAGACATAGATATGACCCTACAGGTATATGAAAAAAAGAAATCTTATTATCATTAATCATCAGGAAAATGCAAATCGAAACCCTTAGGAGATATCACTCCATCCTTGTAACAATGGCTATTATATCCAAGAAAATAAATTTGCACACATTTTGTAAAACTACAAATTGGTACAGCCTTTATTGAAAACACTATGGAAGTTTTTCAAAAAGTTAAATAGAAATACCTCTGTGGTCTAGTAATCTCTCTGTTGAGTGAGTGCATATCCAAAAGAAATGAAGTCCGCTCGCTGAAAAGACTTCAACTTCCGTTTTTACTGCAGCACTACCCACAACAGTCAAGAAAGGGAAAACTTCTAAGTGCTCATCAGCTGACAAACTGAAAAAGAAAATGTTTTATGTACATATCATGGACTACTATTCGGCCCTCAGAAAGAATGAAATTGTATCATTTGCTACAATATGGATGGAAATGGAAATCATTATATTAAGTGAAACAAATCAGGCACAGAAAGAGTAGAACTATTTCACTTATTGGTGGAATATGAAAAAGTTAGTCTACTGGAAGCTGAGGTAAAATACTGCTTCCCAGAGGCTGATGACTGTAGGAAAGAGGAAAGGATAGAGAAAGGATGATCAATGGGTAACACCTCATAATTAGGAGTAGGAAGCTCTGTTCTTACTAATGCAGTTGGGCGAGACTAAGAAGTTCTTGCCTAGTATTACAGCCATAAATGATGACAATGCACTGTATATTTTACAAAGCAAAAAGAAGTTGTCTTGAACGTTTTCTGTTAAAGGAAATAGGTATGTCTGGCCAGATTTAAACATCACATAATATATACCTATATTTTAACATCACATAGCAACCTTTACTATGTGCAATACTTATGTTTTTATTTATCAGTTAGAAAGTTAAGAAAATCCATAGCTGAAAGTACCGCAAAAGGCAATAGTTTAATTTCAAAAACACTGTGTAGTTGAATTCATCAAAAATGGCACCAAAAATCTATATTGGCTCTAATTAGAATAATATTTTCTAATGACAAAGTGCATCAATTCAAAAAAATGTAAGTGCAAATATATAAAATTAATATATATATCAAGAAATAAATGAAAAGTTATCAAATTATGAAAAGTATTTGAAACAAGTATGACATGTGACTAAAATAATTGTTGCATAAAAATTGAAAATAATTCAATTTGGAAAAAATCATGCCAATAGAAAAGAAGAAAGGATGAACAGAAAATTCATAGAAGATTAACTTAAAGTATATTAAACGGCCTCAACTAATCAAATAAAAATGACATTCACAATAGTAGCAGATGCTTTCCTTCTGAAGAATGAATTTTTCACAGTTTTGACATGATTTTTGACTTCACTGTAAAATAAATAATTATTGGAAATTTCCCAATGTTGTCTCTTTTTTGTCTTTTTATTATTTATTTATTTATTTATTTATTTATTTATTTATTTATTAGGTTTTTTGAGACAGGGTCTCACTTTGTGGTTCAGCCCTGAGCTCAGCCTCCAACTCACATCACAGCAGTCCTCCTGCCTCTGCCTTCCCGAGTGCTGGGATTACAGGCGTGAGCCACCACGCCCAGCACTGTGGTATGTGGTACTGGTTGCTGCTGGGCGTGAATCTCCACGCCCAGTACGGTATGTGGTTACCGGGGATCGAACCCGGGTCCCTGTGCTAGCAAGACAGGCGCCGGAACCATTGAGCTAACTCCCTGGCCCCCAATTTTGTCTTTAAATATTTGCTATCAGTGATATTAAGCTGGTTTATGTGTCATATTTCAGAGTGTTATAAGTGCACTCACATTCTCTCTGCATTAATTTCCTATTTTCCCAGTACTCTTCATAAAATAACTAACTTTTGAAGAAGATGCTGATAACCCGTGTACATCTGTGTCTTCTGGTTTTGATAATGATATTACATTATTCTCAGAGTAGATGAAAACATTGACATATGTTGTAGACTTTACATATTATTTATCAACATAATTAAAAATAAGTGTCTAGTATTAAAAATATCACTAAACACACTCCTTTATTTTGAGTTCATTCCTTCTGAGAAGGCTGATTGAAAAATATAAAGAACTTGTGCTAAATAATAAAATATATATAATATACAGACAGATCAGCAGGTAATGAGGACACTCAGACTACTCTGCATGAGTTTGAGGGTGAGTTAAGGTTGTCACATTAAGAAATCTGACATCTGATACTACCATGGCCTAAAAAAGTATAAGGTGTAATAGAAAATGCTCAATGTAAAATAAGGTGAAAGGGGACAATGTTGAGATTGTAACAAAAAAGTAAGGAAA
>PVIR01001654.1:6920-118091 GCA_004026965.1 Petromus typicus | reverse complement strand
CACATATGTCACTGTGATAAGAGTCTTTTAATTCTTGTGTGTATATACCTAGCAGGGCAATGGCCGGGTCAAATGGGACCATCAATCCTAGCTTTTTGAGGATTCTCCAAACTGATCTCCACAGGGGTTGTACGAGTCTACAGTCCCACCAACAGTGGAGAAGGGTTCCTTCTTCTCCGCAGCCTCGCCAACATTTGCCTTAACTCTTGACGATCCTCCTGTTCCAGTCTTCCAAGTGCTGTGATTACAGACATGTGCACCATCCCTGGCTATAGAGCTTTTTGAACCCTTGAATTTACTCAACAGACAATTCTATTTACTTCTTTTACTATTTAAAGGCCATGTCTAATCTATTCCTGTAATAACTGGAGTCCGAATGAGAATAAATAATATAATCTAACTCATCTTCACTCTCATCTTTACTCTCCAAGACCCACCTTGCAGCAAATCTAACCTTCTAAGCCTGGACTAATGCATTTCTGCTCCAGGAAATCTTGCCTATTTTAACCTACAGAGTTCTCTCTTAATACCTGCTTATCATCTACTATATATAAATTACTATAATACATATATACATGTATATTGCCTGCTCAGAAATTTTTATTGGTTTCCACTCCAGCTCCCTAGTCTTTCTATTGCTGTTCTTTGCCCAATTTATGTTCCAACTACACTATGGACTGTTTCTTAACACTTTACAATTTCCATAACTTTATACTATCTCTTCCCAAAATACAGTATCTGTCCTTCATATGCTTACATGTAATCAGCTCAAATGTTTTTGTACACACCTAAAATAATCCTCCCACTTCCCAGTCTCATTGCTACATATCTGAATCTCTTTTACAGTTACCATCTTTGAAAGTCAAGTGATTTTGTCCACTTGAGTAAATAATGCCCAACTGAATTGGATCCCTCTAGTTTTGAATGTGGAAGACCCACCTTAGAGAGGATTGTCACCAAAATGCTACAAAAAGCAAATGAAGGAAGGCAGGCTCACTTCTGTTTCTTTGGAGCAGCTTCAGTCTTCTTCACCTTGGAGGTCATCTGGCTTCCAGCTCAGACCCTTCAGCCTTTCAACTTGCTTGGGACCCTAGACTCAGCCCCAGCATTTGATTAGATCCTTTGGATCTCCAGTGCATAGGTAACTCTTTTGCAATATTCTACACCTGAGCCTGTGGTGGCCATTGTAAATCCATCTTATAAATTCTTATGTGTTTGTATGTCTTGCATTAAATGTGTTTCTCTAGTAAGCACTGTCTGTTATACCATCTTATTCCCTTTTAAGAGTTACTTGTATAGGAATGTTTGCCCAGACCTGCTAGGCTGCAAATGCTAGTAAAAATTTTTAGGACCCATATTCAATTTATCTTTGTTCATGGTGTGTACAACATAGTAGAAACTTAATAAACACTACTTTCAACCCAATTTTTTCTTCCAAGTAGAGATAGTTGGGCCAGAATTTGAGTCTTTGCCTTAATATGGTCTGTATCTCAAAGTCATTTAGATTCCAGTAAAGCTAGAATAAGGGAATCTTTCCAATATCTCCATGAGTCATTGTAATGAGCTAATATGCATTGAAAATGCAATGAAAACTACAGACTTACACAACACAAAAGTTAGCATCTGCACATGCTTTCAGGATATATACATTTTTATACCCTGCAGCTAAAAGTGTTAGGTACACAGAACTGCCATAAAGCTAGAGTAGCTCTCATATAGTACTCTTAAGGGCAAAAGAGCTTGGAAACCTATCCCTAAATATTAGTGTCAGATCCACAACACTCAATTTTGGTTTTGTGCTATTTTCATTAAACTATTTATATAGACACTAGAAATACTTGCAGAACCAAACAGATTCTATGGCATTTTTACTAGAAGTTAAAAAGAATTTAGAGCCTCCTTGATTGACAAAAATGCCACAAGAAACATACTGATTAGAAGTTCGTGATCTGTGCCCCATCACACAATATCTACATTATTCTACGTAACACCTCAGAACCTCTCCAGACCTCATCAAAATGGAAAGTCGAAGAAAGTGGGAATTTTGTGTCTATTTTATTAACTTCTATGTATCTGCCTATGTCAGTACTTGACACACAGCAAGAGTTAAAATATATATTTGCTGAGTGAATAAATCTCTCTTTTCTGAAGAATAAAATGGTAACAATCTCCTAAGGTTGTCCTGTAGATTAAGTGGAAAAATATCAGATAAAGTTCTTTAAAGTAACAAGTTCAGCAAGTGGAATTCAGTAATCCAGACATTATTCCTATAAAATCTACAATACTCTCTTCAAATTGAGATTGGGTGGAGCAATCATACCAGATGGTGGTTCTCTAGCCCGAACACCTGGTCTTGGTTACGGTGTGTTCCAATTTTAGAGAGAATTAGAAAGAAAGCACATTTTGGTATAAATTGCACAGAGGTGCCTCTCCCAAAGCAGGCATGGCCACTGAAGTTCAGAATGGGAATAATTAAACAGAGAACTCACTGACCCCTCCCACCAACATCATATGTAAATTTTTTTTTCTTAAACAAAAAGGAAATCTTCTTTCTTACAAAATGCCTCAATACTTTAATGTGGAAGCAAACATAGAAATAAGGAAGTAATAGATATACAGACTCCATTGCTAAACGTCCTGACCATCCTTTCCCAGAAATGGAAAATTTTACTTGATTTCAAAGTACACTGTGAAAGAGTGCTTCTGCTCAAGATCCTGATATCTCTGTGCCTACCACAGTCTTGGCCCAATGTAATAGCTGTGTGTGTAGTGGCTACTGTGGCTATCATGTTATCTTATTATGCCCACATATGAGCATATGCATGCACATATATGAAGTATTATGAAAATGTAGGGTGATTATTACATTTTAGAAAGATTTATTACACCAACATACTCTCTTCAGTTCAAACAAACTTACTGCATTACTACTGGCACTTTCTGAGAGTTTTGGAAGTCCTCTTAAGTATTTATGAGAAATTATTTTTTAAAAACTGTGTTGAATGCTGCTGCTGAATGCCACCCAGCAGAAAGATAGGCTATTTGGTATGTATCTGTATCACATCCAACAGCTATGGCACTCTAGGGCTCTGGCTCTTCCCCCAAATCAAAATGATCATGAAAGGTAAATACTTTTTGATTCCACACATGAGGCAGCCTTGACAGTACAACTAAAGAACCTTACAGAAGAGGACTTCCAGAACTGCCTCAGAAAGTGACAAAAGAGGGAGGACAAGTGTTTGAGGGAAATTAAGGACAATGTGTCTTTAACTGTAACAAATATTTAAACTTAACTGCTCATCATACTTTTTGACGATTCCTCTTGTATTTTTGTGCCATGGGGACTGAGCCCAGAAGACTTTGTGCATGTCAGGCAAATGCTCTAGCAGCAACACACATCCCAAGACCTGTTATTGTGTTTGATCAAGTGTTAAATCAAGCGATGCAAACTCCTTGAAAGCAGACAGCATGTCAACTCCAGGTGTAATACATAGTTTCTGGAATACAGTGCATGCTTGACAAAAGTTGTTGACTGAGTAGGCTGTCCTTCATATGCTTACATGTATTCAGCTCAAATGTTTTTTGTACACACCTAAGGCATATGTCAGAAAATTCATTAATGACATTTAATAGCTTTGTGGTATTTGCTACCCCTAGGAACCTTAATTGTTTGAACTCTAAAGCAGGGAGAGTAACAGGCCATCAGATAGAGTATTGTAAGAAATATGTAGAGCTTGTTGCATAAAAATCTACTGAGCTGAGCACTCATTGTGCGCACTCATTATCTTTGCAACTCTCCTAAAGTTATGTCTCTGAGAAATAAATTATAATAAAGACTATTGTTTTTACTCAATTTTTGCAGAGCCAGAGCAATAAGATTTAGGTTATTTCTTAGAAATACATTATCTGTTTATGCTTTTAGGAAGGGTTAAGGAGAGGAAGGAAGGTATTTACCAAAGTACTTCTGGATGATAACGTCGTGTCTTGTTTAGGGTGACTGGGTGAAGGAAGATTCATTAGGACCAAGTCTTGAATGTATCAACTGAACCCAGATTTAGCTGTTAACGTTATCTCCAAAAGAATGTAAATACTTCATTATAGAGACATACTGATTATATGAAAAGGTAGCATCTCTCATTTGGCCTAAACTTGCATACTAACACATTAGCTCTCAACGTTTTTGGTAGGAGCAACAGTCCGATAGCTGTTGTAGAACTACCAGCACAATGCTTTCCACTACTATGTGCAGTACACTAGATATCACAGTTCCATTGTTGTCTGTAGAAATTATGGTAAAATGTTGGTTGCAACCCACACAGACAGAGATAAAAATGAGGAAATAGGAATGGAAGGAGAGATGGAGGTATTAAATTACTGAGACTCTGAAGGTTTGGAGGAGACAAACCCAACTCTCATGTAGATACTAAAGTCCATCCACACCAGTTGGCAGGAGAGAGAATAAGAGTTTTTATATTTAAAACTGCCATTGATTACCTGGGAGACAACACAGCATATAATAGTCCAGGACTTCAAAACTTATTATGATGAATACTATAATGATCAAAAGCAAAGTGAAAGTAATTGTATTATATTTTTGTGTTAAACAAATTAATTTATTAAATATATATCTTCAAAATTCACCTCAGTAGTTGGACATCATTCTAAAAATACACGAGGAGCTTTGAAAAATAAATAAAAACAAATGTCCCAGCCTCTCAATCAGAAAAGTGCTTCTAATATCTATAATAGGTAAGGAGCTCCCTCTACCACTTGACTTTCAATAAGGAAATCAGGCTTCTTTCCAAAAGTTAAACTTGTATGTGTAACATATTTACTGGAGGAAGAGAGTCTCCAAGGCCCACAGGGGGACCAACGGCACAGCCCAAGAGTAAACTGGCCACCACAAGTGAATAGTAGGGAGACACTAAGGCACCAAAGTCTAAACATGCATCAGACCTCCAGTGGAGAAGGCTGCTGACTCCACAGACCTGACAGGTGCTACATCCGCAGTGTCTCTCCAGAACTCTCCACAGCTTGGGACACATGTGCTGCAGACTCTCCTTTCATTTGCTCCAAAGCAATGGTCACTCAACAAAAAAGTCTTTCGGAAAGTCTCTTTGTGAATTCATGAATTTACATGTGTCTTTAATGTGTTCATACAGGTGTGTTTGACCAAGGTGAATTGGATAATTACTGATTGCACCAGTATGTTCCAGTTTCTGGCCTTTCGGGGTTGAAACAAAACCTGAAGCAAACTAAATTCATCAAAAGAATGCCACCTGCAGGACTATTCCTTGAGCAGGACCTTCTTGAGCAGAAGTTTGCTCAGCATTGCTCTGGTTGGTCTGTCCAATTCCCAGATCTGCTGGGTGGCCCACCTATCACTGGGACTGTCCCTGTCACTGCTGTCCACCCCAGAACCAGTGAGAATCTTCTGAATTTAGTTGTTGTTATGCTTAAGTTTAATCACATTTAGCAATTAAATACAACATTTTAGATTCTTTTTCTGACCCAAGAGTATTTCTGAGGTTATATGCAGCTGGGTGAACTGGCGCCCACAGGTGCACTCCACCACGGAGAAGGGTGGGACTTGTGCCACCATGCAGTAAGGTGAAGCTCAGGGCTAGAGTCATCTTCTTCCTCCTCAACCTCGTTGTCACGAAGTAACTGGGCATCAGATGTATACTCAATGGTCACAGTGAGTGATGTGAGGAGGAAAAGAATAAAAGTATGGACCAAGAAATTGAGGACTCTGGTTTGGGGAAATGAGGCTGTGCCTTAGCAAACATTTGCAATAAATGATTAAGCTACTAAAAAATGACTGGGAGCATTGAGTGTGTTAAGAGTAATGTGGAGTCCAATTTCCAGGAAGAGTAACTTAATAAGACTCCAGCCAGCTGTGGCCAGGTGCTGAGTGCCTTTGTGGAAGAGATGCCTCAGATGGAACACAATTACTTGTAGATCCTCAGTAAATAAATGAAGACATTAGCTTCATTTGAAAGGGCCTGCCTTTGAGTTTCTCTGAGGAATCATCACCTTGGAACCATTGTTCATACCTAAGATGAAAGTAGAAAGAAAATAAATATGCTCTGACAGACAATTTAAAGTCGAAAGCAGTATTTCAGAGCTGGGTTCCCTACTCTGTTGTGGCAAGTCTTACTATAACCTCGTCCCCCTTGGTGGTTCTCTTACAATATTCCTGGATATTTCCTTCATTTATTCTCTAGCATTCAATAAACATTGTGAAACAACACTTAGCACCTAGCCTTAGGTGGAGCTAAAATATTCTCTTTAAAATGATCTAATGTAAAACAATCACCCAATTTGCAACATTGTAAAATATTTAAAATTATAACTTGCTATGTCACAATTGCCAGGGGCAAGTCAACAATAAGACCACATAGAAGAGAAATTGCTCCGAAGGAGGCATTTTAGGACAGAATAGAATATTTGGACTCTGTTGTTCCATTTAGAAACTGGCTCATTGATAGGAAAAACAGTGGCTACCCCAGCAGTGGTAGTCAATAAAATATTTGTTGAATGAATAAATGAAGGAATGGGTCCTGTTTGTCTAATTCACAGATGCACTAGTCTCTTAGACCCCTGCCTGATACATAAAAATATTCAAATATTGCTGTAACGAATAAACACCCGAGTGCATTTATTTATCCTGTAATCACTATGCTATGAATAAATTTGACACTGATGTCAAATGCAGTGTCAAAAACCTTTTCCTGCTACTTGGGAGGCCAGGTATCCAAGCCTAACTTTCCCACTACAGCATAAGCCCCATGAGATAAAACTTTGTCAGACTGAATTGTTCCTCCATGTTTTTCATAAACACATAAATGAAAGGAATGAATACAATGTTACAGTGAAAGTAGACAGCACAGACCATTCATATGAAGACAAAAGACACTGAACAAGAAAATCCCAAGCTCTTCTGTCATCACAGTTTTCCCATCCTTCAGTAACAAACATCTTTCCTGCCACTACCTTGTGACTTTTCCACCAGAATTTCCAGCCTATGAGGACAGCACCGTGCTTGACATCCATGCAAGTAGGCTAGCACCTCTGATTAATTTTTAATACAATTTTTATGAGTTTTCTAAGTTTTAACTACAATCCAGGTAGGGGTGTATAAATTTAAAACAAACAAAAAAAATTGTCTTTCAGGAATGAGAAATAAATGTAATCTGAAATCAATATTTATGAAGTTGTGATTAATTGACTGATGACCAAATGATTACAAAACGTCTGTCTGAAACATCTACTCAAATTTATTAGCTTTGACCAAAAAAAATTAAAAAACAATCTGAACTGGGTCAATGAAAGAATAATGCATTCCTAATCAATTTTTAATAGCACTTAAGATTTTATATTTTTTTAAATTTGCTTTTAAATAATTTATCATTAAAATGAATCTGATTTAAACAAGGGGTAAAAGGTGTTCCATAGCTATTTGATGGTTTTCTTAGCAAAGAAATTCAATTATGACTGACTTTTTATTACTGAACTACTTTATTAATAATAATACATCTTGCACTTACATGAAGGCATCAGGCCAACCATCTCAGAAAGTCCATCAAATGTGATCTAGGACTTAGCTCCATTTCTAATATTATCTGTTGCTTTACCTTAGCAAGCGTCAATTTTCTCATCTGTGAAAGGAAAGGCCTTCAAAATAAGCCAAAAAAGCCTTTGTACTTCTACACAGTTGTAATTCTCAGGGTTTAGGAGACCTTAGCCTATTCCAGAAATTACCATGTATGTAACTGGTCTGCTGAGATGTAAGGTTCCTCATCATGTGACTAAGCTGAAACAGAAATTAAGCAGAAAGTCAGTGAGAATTTAATCTTTGTTTTCCTTTTAGATTAGTGATAACATCATTTACTATTTTAGCTCAAGAAACTTCTATTTAAAACATTATTAGTTAAAAAAAAAGTGGGAAATGTCTTTCATAGGGAGGAAATAAAAGATAGTTTTTGACCTTTAGTCCCTTGCATTATTAAAAGCAAAGCCTAGGAAATCAATCTGGGCCTAGAGAGAGTCCTGTTCAACCTGTCTTGTTAATAATGTGTGTTTCCATATGTTTATCCACAGAGTAGTAAGTGAACAAAGCAGATATGTTGTGGTATAATTCTGTATTTGCTTATGCATATAGCAATATGAATTAAAATATTTTCAAGGATATATTCTAAATTGTGGTTACCACAAAGGAGAGGTGAAGGAGGATTATAGAGAAACTTTTGCTTATTATTTGAGATATTTTTAAATGGCTTAATCTTTCTAAAATGAGCCACATTATTTTTATAATTCTCAAAAGGCAAAATAGTTTTCAATTTTGAGGTAAAAATTTAAAAATGAAAGATGTTGTTAAAAATAAAACATCCTGGCTGGGGATTTAGCTCAGTGGTTCCAACACCTGCTTTGTAAGCACAAGGTCCCTAGTTCAAACCCTGGTAACCACATACAACAATGCCGGGTGTGTGGTGACTCACACTCACCAGCAGTCAGTACCACATACCCCAGTGCCAGCTGTGGTGGCCCATGCCTGTAATCCCAGCATTCAGAAGGCAGAGGCAGGAGGATTGCTGAGTTCTTAGCTGAGTTGAGGCTAAGCTCAGGGCCTGCCTGAATTACAAAGCGAGACTGTCCCAAAAAACAAAAACAATACAAATCCCCATTATGGAGTGCAATCATGATGTGTATATTTAATGTACCAATAAAGATTAAAAAAAAAACTAAAAAAAACCAAAAACAAAACAAAACAAATCCTGGACTTGTAATAAAGGTGTTCTGTGGCTAAGGGAAATATTATTTGCAGAACAGTGGTTTAGTACCACGTACTAGGTAAATTAGATGCAATCCTTGACCTCCCAAAATGTAGTCTGGTAAACATATGCTACCAGCGTAGAAATAGTTATATGACTACAGCATTAAAATTTCACTCAGAAGTTGTAACAGTCAATGATCATAAACGTAAAAAGAAATGCTGGAAATAGGTGAGATTATAATATCCTATTTAAGATACAGGTCGCAATTTTTAAAATTTACCTTTGTGACTAGATAATGGTGATCACCAGAATTGTTTACAAAACTGAACTTACCTATTAAGCAATGGAAAAGTCTTTCTAAAGAAGTGCTTTCAAGCTGGGCATGGTGGCATATGCTTATAATTTCAGCATTCTAAGATATTTAGGCAGAATTATTGCAAGTTGAAGCCCAGCCTGGACAATTTAGGAGCTTAGCAAGACCCTGTCTCAATCTGTAAATTTGTAGAAAATGTTGGGGCTGTAGTTCAGTGGGAATACCTTGGGTTCAGTCCCTAGTACTGGGTGGGGGTGGTGGTAGTGCGAAATGTCATTGATAGATATATATGATCTATATATGATATATCATATGCACTGTTTTCAGAGATGAGTGTCAGTACAGCTACTCCCCCAGGCCTTAGAATGAGGCCCTAAAATACCATGTTATCTACCAGTGCAGGCAAGTCAAAGACAGAAAAAAAAATCCATAACAGTGTGTAACCAGAATGACAGAGGGTGACAACCTGGAATTTTCTCATTCTCAGTTCTGGGTTCCACAGCCAAGAATGTGAAGATTTATTAGAAAAATATGGGAATTCTGGACCTCAGGTAAATATGATTTTGCCTTCAAATACATGTGAAATAGCCAAATAAAATGATTCTGACATGAACATTAAACATAGTCTCTGTGTAACTAATTTACTCAGTTCTCTAATTCCAAGCAAATGATAGTCTTCAATTACGAAGAAATACTGTAAAGTTACTGAGTTGTTTGAAATAATACTCACTGCCATGCGTGAGCCAACTTTGGACTGAAACTGGCATTCTTCAAGCAAACTACCAGCTGCTTCCATCGCAGTACTGTCAGGTTGTCAGCAGACACACGTTGCCCTCATTCAACACAACCTAAGAAAGAAGCCAACGGAAAAAATAAGTTGCCTAGGCCACAAGGTGTTGAGGACAGGTATTTGTACCCCGGAAAGCCAAGTCCTCTGAGCACAGAAATTCTTATTCTTACTTCCCACAGGCTGTTCCTTGACAGTACATGCTCTTATTTTCAGAAAGATTAATAATAAAGTTATTTCTTGGGAGTATTTCTAACTCTTCTGATACAAAGGTATGTGTTTGCACAATCAACTCTTTTGCACTTAAAGCAAGTTGCACTTAAACCTCCAACTCTGTAATATTTAAGATTCATTTAGGAATATGTAGGTTTATTTTTTTCATTATTAGGAAATGATAATTTATGATCTTATAAATTCCCCCTCGAAGTTGAACAACACACTGTTTGTTTTGTACCCAACTATATATACTTGATATAAAAGTCTTAAAATGCACTGCTCACGAGGACGACTCACGCTATTTGTAGTAGATCTCTCACTTATGAGCATAAATCAAGCCTGGCTGGAATCCTTGTCTCTCGTTTTGGTGGAAATCAAAAAAGGGCCAATGATGAAAGTTCGTCTGGAAGAAGAGACTTCCAGAATGAGTGGGGCACAATATCTCAGAAGAGCTGAGAATGTGTCCTGATAATTTCTGGATATAAAAGATAAGAGGATGGAGAATTCATTATTTTAAAGTGAACTACTATGCTCTCTGGAAGTATGCTGTGGCACTTAAAATGGAAAAGAAGCTGAGAGAGGCGGAAAGTTTTGAAATCCGTATTGAAACAGATAATGTCTCTTCAGGTCTTGACTCTGCCACATGTTTAGGTGTGGTGCTTAATATTAAGAGAAAAACTCCTCCAGGGCCCCCATATAATTTGCCTGGGAAACATCTAGGAATTTAAATCCTCTGTCAACAGCTTCCTTCCTACTCATTCTTAGTCATAGCTTCTTAATTGAAGCTCCTGAACTGAGAAGACTTCTTTTTTTTTTTTTATGAAGAAAAAGGCTGGGCAACGGCGTTTTAGAAACGCGTTTCAGAACGCTCTCCAGGGCGGATTATGGCCCTGCCGGGCCGCCGTAGTAGCCGGCTCACGCTTCACCAGTTGCGGCGAGGAACCGCCGTCGGCGGGACTTCCGTGTTGGCGGGATTCTGAACGCTGCCATGGCTCAGACAGTGCAGAACGTTACTTTGTCTCTCACTCTGCCCATCACGTGCCACATTTGCTTGGGGAAGGTAATGGGTGATCGCGGGCGCAGCTACCGAACGGTGTCGGGTGCGAAGTATCCGCCAGGGCCGGGGGCGGTCTCCGCGCTGGGCGGGGACGGCGTGAGGCGCCGAGGGGAAATGCCTAGCGCGGTCTCAGGCTTTCGGAGGCCGCGTGCCCCGCGACCGAACTTGCGTGCTGTGATTAATGGATTCATCTGAGCATTTTTCAGAGAGGACGACAAAGTGCTCGAGCGCACAGCGAGGCGGCGCTGACCCTGCCTGCGTCCTCGCTGCGGTTCGCGCCGGCCCAGAGGAGGCCCGGTCAGAATCGCTCGCCACAGTATTTTAGCCCCATCTGCACCTCCACGTGTGGCGTCTTGTCTTTTAACGCACATTTCCTAGAAGCCTCGCCTCGGGTTCCTCACGCCTGTTATTAACTAGAGAGTTCGTGTGCAGAGGCCTAATGCTGACTGGGCAGCCTTTTCCCTTTTAAAGTTCTTTCTTTTTCTTACCTTGGCCGTTAGGGTGGCCTTTGCTGTCAGTTCAGACTTTGAAAAATAAACGGTATCTGCCCAGGGGTAGTGTTTAGGGTAAGATCTGGGCTTTAAATCCTAGACGGGGGTCAGTCACGAATTAGAATACCCTCCTTGAAATGCTGGAGGTACCTAATGTGTGGGCGAAACTGTGTGGAGAAAGTAGTTTCTGAATTTAAAACGGAGTTTTGCATCTTCTCTTGCGTTGTGTACTCTTTCATTTCCATTTGTATCTCCCATTCGGTTTTTGTTGTTGTTGTTTAACTACGTGGATCGAAAAGGGAAAATACTAGTTCAGGTTTTTTTCCCCATGCTGGATTAAAAATAAAAATTTTTTTGTTGTTTTTATCTACCACCAAAGTGGGGGCTGAAACTGCAGCCTCGGGCTTAGAATTAATAATGCTGACTTCAAGTGCCAGCTAATATGATCCCCAAGCTAGATGTTTGAGGTTCATTGTGAACTTCTGAGTTGAAGTTAACGGGAGTCAGGATTGAAAACAATGATTAACTGTAGGTTATAGACAGAATGAAATGCCAGCCAAATGGCTGATGTGCTGTGAGAGCATTTTAGGGGATGGTTTGATCAATTTTGACTAGAGAGAACAAGGATGGCCTCATTGGGGATGGTATTTGAGCTCTCTTTTGCTACTAATGCCTGCACACATGGCTGGTGGCAGATGGGGGAGTGGGTTTATATGTATTCGCTATGTCCTGCACATTTGACTTTCGACAGATTCCCCAGATGTGTTAAATTCCGAGTGAATTTTATTCAACAGTAGCTTTTGAGCTGATACTATTAGGGGAAGATAATTTCCTTTTAGTCTTAATTATACATATAAGCAATTTACATTACTCCAGAAGCTATATTTTATAATTGTGCTGGAAATGTGTTCTGCCTGTTTGATTTACCAAACCTGTGCTTTTTTGTATTTAACAAAAGTGATACGTGATCGAGTATACTGCCTGGCAGATTACAGAATGTTTTTCTGTTATTTAATTCTTTAATTTATTCCTCATACCAATCTGTAAGATGGAGAAGGTTCTCTGTTCTCTGGAACCTGAAGCTTAGGGCCTGTGGTAATGGAACTTCTGTCATTAGTGTCTTCATTTGGTTACTTCCTGAAACATTCACTTGAACATACCCATGTCAGCAGACACTTGTAGTGTTTGTTTTTGGATGTTGGTTAACTCTTCTAAAATAAAAATTGTGTAAAATATTAACAGTTTGTAAATAGGGCTTTTTCCCCCCTTGTTATAAAGTTAGGTGTGATGACTAACCAGCGTGCGCTTTACATTGTTATGACTTGGATTCTAATCCAGGTTCTACCACTTACAAAATTATAGTGGCCTGTATGACCTTATACAAATTAGTAATGAGTCCTAGTTTCCCTTTCTGTAAAATGAGAATGGTACTAGTATCAACTCCCATCCTTGTATTTTTGAGAATGTGAAATGAAACATACTCAAGTTTTAGCAGAAAATCTGACAAAGCATCCAATAACTCTTTGCCCTTACTGTGGTCATTGAGACAGGTCCTCAAACTGAAAAAATGCAGTCCAGTTTTGTGAGGTTGACACACTTTTCAAATTTGCACAATATAGTCAGGATTTAAAAAAAAAAAAATTGTGACTGTTCTCTTTTCTGGTTGTGCTACTAGCCCTTCAACACATTTCATATTTGTGGAGTACTAGGTACAAGTAATTTTGAAGTATCTTTCATTTGGAAAGGAATCAAGTTTTATGTAGCTTCACAGTCTTCAAATTTCTGCTTAATATTAAAGGCAAGCTTTTTGGTTGAAATAACCAGAAAGGAGACCAGATTCCTTACAATATTAGGAGTATCTGCCAAGGATACTGCCAAAAGGATCACTTTCAAGGAGGACTGCCTGCTTTTCTTTTCACCTATATTGTTTTTTTAAAAATAGTGAAAAGAGCTAGGGATAAAGCTTTATGCAATTTAGAGTCCTTGTTCTGGGTTAATAAAATTCATTAATCACTGTTCACTCAAGAGTTCAAACAGTGAATAATACTTGTTTACTGCTCACTGTTGATTGAGCAGCAAGTGATCCACTTTAGTGTATTGAGCCCATGATTAACTTCTCATTACCTTAGAGAACCGAAGAGTGGATATAGGAATGAGGCCTGCATATAACTGTCACAAATAATAGGGTATATACAACTTTCACATCTTTTTATTTTTAAAATTAAATTTGAAGAATGTAATCATATGATGCTATTTTTACATACTTAGACTGAAATAAGGTAACTTAACAATATTGATAATAGCCTAATAATTATCAGGAGTAAGTGTGTAATAGCTGACATATTACTTTATGAATAGGATTCCAGTTTATCTGTAAAGCATTCCTGTTAGGATTATCTTTTGTCTAGACAGGAATGGGAAGGCATTATTAAGTAGCTTAGTTTACATAGTTTACATTCTGCAACAGAATTTTGGCCCAGAGCCAGAAGTTTCTTAAAACAGAATGTGTGTGGGAGGGAAACAAATTCAAGAACTTTATTTGAAATATTTCTGAATACCCACGGTTGAAATGGTAGATTCCCTAGAATCATTTATTTATCACAGACTAATTGCTCTTCACAGTCTTTCTTGCTCTTTACTAGAAAACCCATACTATTTTGACAAGATTTTTTTAAAAAGAATAGTACTACTTCAAGAATAGTATCTTGAAAGTTGGTCCTTATTTTTAGTAAGAGTTTCAGTAGAGCAGGTAAGTTGATTTTAAGTAGAATTGTCAGACTAGTTGATAAAGCTGCTGGATAGCTTCTTTATTTCCATCACCTCATTAGTACGTAGTCTCTCACTTCTTTGGGGCGCATTATCTATTATTTATTCTCAGATTGTTGTTTATGGTCCCTGCTCCAAGGAAGAAAAGAGTGTTAAGTTAATTGAAAGATCATTTGATTCTGTAATCCGATAACATCGGAGACAAATCCAGTCTTTGGCATTTATAAGTGTATCATTTTCTTGAGTCTGAGTTTCCACAGCTAACAATATGTTTGATATTACTAACCCCATTAACTTCAGGAAGACTTGTGAATGTCATAAACCAGTTATTCTTGGTGGGATAGAGGTGTATGTCAAGGACATTTGGCAGTGTCTGGAGACAGTTCTGGTTTTCCATAGGAGGGGTTCTACTGGTATTTAGAGGGTAAAATCCTGGGCTGCTACTATCTAAACAGGTAATAATATACCAGTGGTATCTAGGTGGTAAAGCACTGGGTTGCTATGATCTAAACATATAACAGTATACAGATCAGTCATTTTATCGGTCAGGTTTCCATTGTTGAGACAAAATACCAGACATGCACAATTTAAATGAGGAAATTCAGGAACTTTATTTCGGCTTACAGTTTCAGGGGGTTCTATCTATGGTCAAGAACCTGCAAGGCAGAAACAAGGTAGAATGGCATGGCACAATAAAGCTGTCTGGCACAACATATCCTGAAGAAGAAATCGAGAAAGAGCCAGAGAGAAAGATACAGGGATAAGAATATGTGTATCCAGATTATCCCCCCACCACATGACCTACTTCCTCAAGTGAGGCTTTACCTTTGCATTCAACTGTAAACTTATCAACTAATGAGGTTGATGTTCCCTTAATCACCTTTCAGATGTCACACCTCTAAATACCTAACTCTTTCAGGGGATGATCTGTGATTCAAACCAGGTACCTACAGCAAAAATTCTATAGAATGTTAGTAGTATCCAAGATAAAACCTGGCCCTGGTATTTTCATAATGATAGTGATAATACAAGATATCCAACACTGTAAGTCATTTTTTAGTAGGCAACAATGTTAATGGTCCTTAATGACACAGCCACATAATGTCCCTATAGTTGTGATTTTGGCATTTTGGCATATTAAAATTAGAAAATAATTTTTTTCTCACAGTTTGGGATGGATGTGATTTTTTTTTTTTTTTTCTTCTTGAAAGACTTTGGGGAGCATTATCCTGATCTTTCATTTTAGAACATTAAAATTCACATATATTAATCCCATAGTCTGGAAAGTATTATGCATGTGCTATAGATGGACCAAGACACTGATCCTGTACTTAGGGGACCTGAAATCTAATAGGGAAGGCAGGATGTGTATACAATTTCTAATTTAGAAACAATGCAAAAAGAAATAAACATTAATTAAATGAGTATCCTGTTAGATTATAGTGTTAATCAGCTTTCTGTCACTGTGACAAAAATACTTGAGGTAATGATTTTATAAGAACAGGTTTATTTCAGCTCAGTTTTGAAGTTTTCTGCTGATGGCTTAGTGTCCTTGCTTTGAGCCTGTGGTGGCACAGTACATCATGTTGGGAACTCTGAAATGAAAGCTGTTCACTTCATGAGAGCCAGGTAACAGGAAGAAGGGGAACTAGTGTCTCTATATCCCTTCAATGATACATCCCCAATTATTTAACTTCCTTGCAGTAGGCCCCATGCCAGTAGGTTCCAACACCACCTAGTAGCACCATAGGCTGGGTCCAAATTTTCAATAATAGATCTCTGGGATCCAAATTATAGCATTCTTCTCCAAGCTGTCAAAAGCTCATATCTTCTCACAAGGGAATTCACTCAGTCCATTCTCCAAGATGTTAATGTTAGGATCACTCCTGAAAGGCCCAAGTTCAAAGTTTCCTTTGAGATTTAAGGCAAACTCAGCTGCAAACCCTGAAGAATTAAAAAATAAGTTGCAGAATTCCAAGGTAAAGTGACATCGGGTAAACATTCCCGTTCTGAAAGGAAGGAATGGAGTGTAGAAAGGAAGGATAGGGGCTGGAGATTTAGCTTAGTGGTTCTGGCATCTGCCTGGCAAGTGCAAGGTTCCAAGTTCCATCCCTGGTTCCACATGCCACAGGGCCAGGTGTGGTGGCTCACCCCTATAATCCCACCACTTAGGGACAGACAAGATTGCCATGAGTTTGAGGGCTACATAGTGAGTTCAGGGCCAGTCTTAACTGAGACCCTGTCTGAAAAAAAAAAATGTTAGAGTTGATAGCAAAAATGTTCCCTGGGTCCCTCCTAACAAAATGAAAATCATACCTTGAAGGAAGGGAGGAAAGAAAGAAAGGCAGGCTGAAACCCAAGAGAGCACCCATTAAGTCCTAATGCTTCAAGTCTGGTTTCAAGCATAGTGTAGTAGAATATGAGCTTTCGAGAGATTAAGCATCCTCACCCCCATAGCCTGCTGGCTGCTGCCCGCGTGGTCACTCTGATAGCTGCTTACTACCCGTGGCTTCAGTCAAGCAGGCATTTCACTTCGCTAACTTCCTGGGTGTTCTTCATAGCTTCAGCTTCACTCTCATAGTTTTACTATCTCCCTCTCAGGGGATGCTGTAGAGGATTCAACCTTGTCACACATATATTGGCCTTTGAGGCTTTTCTTTGAAATCTTGTTAGAATCCGCCACATACCTCTTGGAGTTTGCATGTCTGTAGAACTAGATTATATTCTTTAAAGCTATAGTGTCAGTAGGGAAAAACCAGTGAGCAGTGAAAGCTGCTGATCGATATTTAGGAAAGTACTCAGGCATCGGAGAGGTGAATGGATGTGAACATTTAGGTGTTTGGGAGATCATTGCAATACATAAGGAATTTTAAAAAATAAGAACCTAGATTGAACTTGGGGGTGATGAATATTTGGTGGTAGTCCTGCCATGTGGCTATTTTGAGATTCATGTTTTTTTCTTATGATGTCTGAAATCTGGTTGCATCTTACAAGTGATTATATATTATAATTGTAATTCTCAGTGTTTTTCCTGCTTTTTATTTAGTGTCAGAGTATATAAAATACTAGTGAATCTTAGGTGTATATAACTTCTTATACTTAATAACTAATATACCAGGATTTGATGACAGGTTTGATGGTAAGGATAAGTAAAACAGGTAAATTAGGGACAGCTCTGTTTTAGCCAAAGCAGAGAGGTGGTGATGCCATTAACTTAAACAGGAGGAATGCAGAAAGAGGAGTGAATGTGCAGAAGAGGCCAGGTTTGATTTAGGACCTGTTATGGTTGAGGAAATTGCAGGATCCTTATGGATTTGGCTTGTGGAATATAGTAATACTACTGCATGTATCTGCATTTGTATGCACATTAATGACTGCCCTGTAAAAATGTCTGTGCTAACATCCATTATTTAATGTTAAACAACACTAATATGAAGAGAGTAGTAAAGCTCTAATTTTCAGAGGCAGAAATTGATATCCTAGATGGCAAAATTTTTAGAGCTTTCAGTGCTACAGACAGCCTCCGGTGGCACTCAAGCCATATAGGTTTGCCACCAATGCCTGGGAAACTAAAGGGAAAACAGCTTAATAAGTGGGAGGGCTAAAATTGGCCCCAGGTTTGCCCTGTTAAAGCCCAGCTTCTTATTGAGAGAGGTCCACTATATAGAGAGAATCAAAAGTTGTTAGTATAGAAGAACTATGTGACATACAAGATTAAGAGAACAAATACAACCTATCAGATAAAATGGCCCAGGTTAAAATGGTGGCAAAAACAATTTTACCATCCTTAGTATCCTTACTATATGCATCTCATTTTCTGAGCCTTTTTCTATCATACTTAGGAGCAATACTCTAGCCTTATCGAGGCCCATCCATTGACTATGTCTTTTTTACTGTCATCATTACTACCTACGTACTCGTTTCCTTTCTTATTCATGGTTATTTATTATAGTCAGTCCCCTTTGTCTCCTTCCTCCTTGGGAAAACTCCATTTCTGCATAAACCAAATTACTTATCTGTTTCCTGCCTGGACCTGAACAGATAAACATAGGTTAAGAAAAGCATGTACCTGTGCTAATTGGTCTTACTTTGCATTCAAAACCTTAGACCTCAAGTTTCCCTAGTAAGTCTACTTTTTTTCCTCACTTTTCAAAATGACTGTTTTACTCTCCGTTTCTCAGTTCTGTATCCTTTCACTTTCAGCTGATTACCTCACTTCATATTTAATGAGAAAAATATAAACAGTGGGAGCATGTGGACCATGGATTTCTTCATGTTTACTTATGAGCAGATCTTCTAACCCCATTTTATTTGTTCTCACATTCCTACTTACCCTTCTGTTACAGAAGAAGGGGGAGCCTTACCCCTGTATAAGGCAAAATCTCCCTGTGTGCTTTGGGTTCTGTTCCCCTTTTGACTTCTTAGGATCTTTCCTATTGCTGGCCATAATACTCTGTCCTTTCTTTCTCACTAGTAACCCCTTTTTTTATCATTCTCTTTGACATCCCTAACTTAGTCCAATTGACATGCTTTGTTTATATCAAAACTTGAAATAATTGTACTTTATGTCTTTACTTAACTTTTCATTGTCTTCTGGCTTCCAATCAAGTTTCTATCTCAACCATTTGATGAAACCGTACTGTTCTTCAGTTATAGATCACAGTAATTTCTTCTCCTTTCAGTTTATATCATACTCTCTCTATTTTTTGTATCAGCCACTATTCCTTCTTGATAAACTTCTCTTGACTTCTGTAATATCTTATTCTCCTTTCTAGCATCACAAGTGTTCTCCTTTTCTGTTTACTTTATTGGTTCCTCTTTATTTTCCTTTTTTTTTTGAGACAGGATCTCCCTTTGTGGTTCAGGCTGGCCCTGAGCTCAGCCTCAAACTCACATCACAGCAATCCTCCTGCCTCTGCCTCCCAGGTGCTGGGATTACAGGTGTGAGTCACCACGCCTGGCACTGTGGTATGTGGTACTGGTTGCTGCTGGGCGTGAGTCTCCACACCCAGTATGGTATGTGGTTACCTGGGATTGAACCCGGGTCCTTGCGCTTGCAAGACAGGTGCCGGAACCACTGAGCTAACTCCCCGGCCCTAGAACAAAATTTTTGATTTTTACCATGTGTGGAAATTGCCCCTTTTCTGTCTTTGCCATTTTAGTAAATATTAACAGCAACTACTGAATTGTCTGTAATTTTTCAGATGATTGTGGAGCTCTTTAACCTTCAATTACATAGAAATACATTACATAGCAATTACATAGAAAATATTGATTGCTTTTAAATGTGTTTCTTATGGGGGGAAGCATCTTGAATTCTCATATAATATGCACAATTTTATGTCTTGAACATTGGCTTTCATCTGTTTTCAAATGAATTTATAACTTATAAAAATAAAATCGATATAAAAATAGTTACCAGTCCAAGGAGATAACTTTTCCTGCATTAGCTGAGCTTTAGTATAAGGTACTTTTTAGAATATTGCAGGGATGTAGGATGTATGTGTGTATTTTGGTTGCAAAATAGATATGGCAGTATCTTCCTGGTACTTAGTTCGAGATTTTTGTGCTCTTAAATGATTTCATGATAAAGAAGAAATTAAAATGTGTGAACATATAATCTGAATTTCATATTACTTGAATGATTGAGAAACAGTCTGCAGTGAAAGTTCAGACTTCTGTGCCAATTAAGATCCATGAGGAAATGCCTCAGAAATGAGCACTCCTGGCTGCTGGTAGGTAAAAGAATGTAAACTCTGGGCTTCATGGGCTTCATCGTATTTTTTGGTTTTTTGTTGTTGTATTTAAATCAGTCTTGTCCATTCCTTTGAACTGAATGGATTAGAATTATGTTTCTGTAAAAGCAGTTTAAATTTGTCCTTAGTCGTATTCTCTGTTTCATTTTCTTAGATTAGTTAGTATTCATAGTACAGGAAGCAGCAGAATAAGTCTTGGAAAGCTAGGCTGAGACTAGAGAGCTTATTTTGCAATGAAACTTAAATAATTACCTACCTGTTATAAATAACTGTACATTGATGATTTCTTTGAGAGTAGTGGGAAGCCCTTTCAAATTAATGAATATTTATAGTATCCTCTGAGGCAGACACAAAGCAGCCTAACTTTTCTCTGAGGAAAGTGGTTTGTTGGGGTTGTTTCCCTTCTATCTTCTAGTCTAGTCCTTAGTACAGAAAGGCTTTACATTGGTATTTTTGTTAGTAAACAAAATATTGAAAATGAGTATAAAATACCTTAATTCCCACACTGGAAAAACCATAAAGATCAATTAAAAGTCTAAGTGTTTCTCTGCTGTTTTGTTTTTAAGTTTATGGTATTTAAAAGTATTAAGCCATAATTTCTCTTCTAGTGAGCTCCCCAGCTAATTGAAAGTTAAATATTGTCTTAAGAACAGTTATTTCAGTCAGCAAACCTTGGTTGAGTACCTACAAAATACTAGGCTAATTGTTCAGACCAAGAATTTGGGTCAGTGAGACTGGTCAAGAAAAATCTGAGCTAGTTAAAGTTGACCTTTATTTAAGCAAGAAAATAGTTCTAGGACCAGATAGAATTCTGGATTCAAGGTGATTCAGAAAGTCCCACCCTGCCACATAAGCAGGCTATGTTCATGGCCAGAGAAAAGGAAATGACATGAAAACCTGATTGGCAGCTGCTGGTATTTGCCTTATATGGGAATAGTGTGGTGAGGCATTTGCCTTATCCGAATATGGCATTTCATTTAGCTGACTGTGTCAAAATTTGATTTTTTTTTTTTTTTTTTTGAGACAGGGTCTCCCTTTGTAGTTCAGGCTGGCTCTGAGCTCAGTCTCAAACTCACATCACAGCAATCCTCCTGCCTCTGCCTCCCAAGTGCTGGGATTACAGGCCTGAGCCACCAAGCCCAGCACTGTGGTATGTGGTACTGATTGCTGCTGGGCGTGAGTCTCCACGCCCAGTATTGTATGTGATTACCAGGGGATCTAACCTGGGCCCTTACACTTGCAAGACAGGCACCGGAACCACTGAGCTAAATCCCTGGCCCCCAAAATTTCATTCTTGTGACTGACTGAAACTCAGCTGTCTGTTACAAAAACAGACCCTACTTCTGAGTTTTGCTCTTTATAAAACAAATATAGTCAAAACATTCAGTTAAGGGGAGAAAGTCACCTTTCTCCACTGTTGGTGAGAATGTGGACTGGTGCAACCACTGTGGAGAGCAATGTGGAGATACCTCAGAAAACTAGGATTAGAGATTCCTGCTGTTCCCCTGGTAGGCATACACACAAAAGAATTAAAAGATTCATATCGCAGCAACATTTGTGCACCCATGTTCATAGAAGCTCAGTTTGTGAGAGTTAAATCATGGAAGCAACCCAAATGCCCATCAACTGGAGACTGAATAAAGAAGATGTGGTTCTTTTATAAAATGGAGTATTGCTCTGCCATAAAGAATGATAAGTTTGAGTCATTTATACTCAAATGGATGTACCTTAAAGACATACTCATAAGTGAAATAAATAGGCCATAAATGTGTAAATACCATATCTTATCTTTGGTATGAAAAATTGAAGATATGTATAAGTCCTAGAGGGTATGATAGACACTGTAAAATAGAAAATATTCAAATGGCAAAGGGGAATAAGGGTATATAATGTGGGGGGAAAATCCAATGGTAAAAAAAGGAAACAAAGCTTATGTATATAGAGGGCAGGGGATGGTAGAGTGGGTAGGGGAATGGGAAAAAACGAGAAGTCACGTCATATTCTGGTACAAATTTTCAGTATTGATTGTGATCACAATGTATATATAAAATGTACCAATAAAATCAGTTTTTAAAAAAAATTCAATTAACGCAGCAAAAACTATCTTAATTTCTTTATGCTTTAGTTTTCTGATTGGTTAAAGTGTATTAAATGCTATTTACTTATCAAGGAAAAAGAAACAACAGTGGAAAATATACACATGAAAACGTTTCATAAAATATAATTAAATAAGTATAAGGTCATATTATTTGTACTTGTTTAATTAGAGTCAAAGATTTTTGTATTTAGTGCATGTCAGTATTTCTGTCTCCACTTTTTGTAGCACAGACAAAAAACCACTTGAGGGGCTGTGGATTTGGCTCAGTGGTACCAGTACCTGTTTTGCGAGTGCAAGGACCCAGATTCAATTCCCGGTTAACCACATACAATACTGGGTGTGGAGACTCATGCCCAGCAGCAATCAGTACCATATACCACAGTGCTAGGCGTTGTGGCTCACGCCTGTAATCCCAGCACTCAGGAGGCAGGGCAGGAGGATTGCTGTGATGTAAGTTGGAGGCTGAGCTCAGGGCCAGCCTGAACCACAAAAAAAAAAAAAAAAAAAAAAAAAAAAAAAAAAAAAGCAAAGTGAGACCCTGTCTTAAAAAAACCACTTGAGTTTGGGCTCATCCCTTGTGAGTTGTTTGAGCTTTAATGACTCTGATTTTGAAAATTCCTATAGGATGTCTTAGTCCATTTTGTATTGCTTGCTCTAACAATAAAGAAATAAGTTTATTTGGCTCACAGAACTCGTGACTGGAAAACCCAAACCACATGGCACTAGTGAGAACTTGCTGGTGTGTTTCACAGTGTAGCTGTTGGTATCACATGGTAAGAATGAATGTAAGAGGAAAAAGAGAGGAGGAGCGACATATAGTCACCAGGTGAGATAGGAGAAGAGACAGCAGAGAGGCCATGCTCAGTCTTTTATAACATCTAACTCTCATAAGAACTAATCACAGCTCTGAAAGCTAACTCCTTTATGTTAGCAGTTACTCATTTCATATACATAACCATCTCACAAAGGCCCTATGAGTTTTTTCGGGGGGACAAACTACATTCAAACTATAGCAAATATCAAGGCTTAATGGCTAGTTGCTGTTCCTTAAATTGAAAAAAGGATTGAAACTTCAGATGGATGGTTGGGCACATGGTCTTTAAAGAGCTTTGTAATTCTACCATTTCATAATTCTAAAATAAAATAGTTTTAGGAACTTGCTAGTAGGGGATGAAACCAGGACCTTTGCCCTGAGCTACATTCCCAGCCTTTTCTTTTTCTTTTTTTTTTTTGTGACTAGGGTTTCACTGGGCCCAATCTTACGATCCTCCTGCCTCAGCCCTGAAAGTTCTGGGCTTACAGACATATTTCACCTTGCATAGCTATAAGTATTTTAAAATATACACAAGTGTCAAATATCACTCTCCATGATCAGCTACCTCTGCTAGCATATTTTTTTTTGTATTTTTAAATTGATTTTATTGTTAAATTTTATATACATGTCATGATCACAATTGACATTGAGAATTTATACCAGTACATTACATGACTTAATTCTCATTTTTTCTCATTCCCCTGCCCACCCTACAACCTCTTGCCCCCATATGCATAAGCTTTGTTTCCTTTTTTTTAAACCATCAGATGTTTTCTTTCCCTTCTTTACTTATTCCTACCCCCTTTTTCCTTTGAATATTTTCTATTTCACAATATCTGTCCTACATTTTAGAACTCATTTATATCTTCAGTTTCTCATTCCAGAGAAAAGATACTGTATTTACACATCTTTGAGCTATTTATTTTACTTAGGTCCAAGGTATGTCCATTTGAGTGTAAATGACTCAAATTTGTCATTCCTATGGCCAAATAATATTCCATTTTAAATAAAAAATTTTTGTCCAGTCTATAGCTTCTCCAGAGCTATCACAAACCGAGCTCTTATAAATGTAGGTGCACATATGTTGCTGTGATATGAATCCTTTAATTCTTTCGTATATATACATAGCAGGGGAATAGCAGGGTCAAATGGGACTTCTAATCCAAGTTTTTTGAGGAATCTCCATACTGCCACACTGCCTCCACAGTGGTTGCACCAGTCCATATTCTCACCAACAGTGGAGAAGGGTTCCTTTATCCCACAGCCTTGCCAGCCTTTGTTGTTGGTTAATTTCAAGATAACAGCCATTCTTTGTGTAGTGAGATGGAATCTCAGTATATCTTGTATATGTAAATAAAAAATAGTGTGGTCAAAAGAAACAGAATTTTAACCCATAGGTGTTCTTTCCTAAATATCTGTTCTACTGTACTGTAGGAAAGCTGCTCTAAAATTGGACTGGATATCTAGTTGTGACTTTAGCTCTGTAATAAAAGTAATGTTTTTCTTTTCGAAGGTACGGCAACCTGTCATATGCATCAACAACCATGTGTTTTGCTCTGTATGTATTGATTTGTGGTTGAAGAATAATAGCCAGTGTCCAGCTTGCAGAGTCCCCATTACTCCTGAAAATCCTTGCAAAGAGATTATCGGTAAGGGTCTGTTTCATATACACATAGAAATAGATTTGAAATAATTTCCAAATGTATTTGGAGGAAGAATGAAATAGACAGTTTTTTGTTGTTTAGTCAACATAATACTGGGTTAAA
This sequence comes from Petromus typicus, assembly GCA_004026965.1. NCBI lineage: Eukaryota > Metazoa > Chordata > Mammalia > Rodentia > Petromuridae > Petromus > Petromus typicus. The sequence continues at coordinate 93,250 of PVIR01001654.1, read as the reverse complement.
TAGTATCATTTGTATAGTGTACTTGTGGAGTAATTGAGGGGAACAAAGCATTATGAGAGTATAGACCTTACATTCTAGTACACATCACCTGTATGGACCAAAATATTAGTAGTGAAAACAGCAGATGCAGGGAGGAGAGGATGGTGAAGAGTTTAGGAAAGTTCACCAAGGAACACTGAGAAAAGCCTTATAAAGTAGATGTCTTTAAGCTGAACATTTAAGGATGAATAAGATTTTAACTAGTAAAAATTAGTGGTACTGTATCATATAGTGAATATAGTGAGAGTAAGATTCCATGTAAAGTATATAGCATGTTGTTGGAAATGATCAGCCGTCCAGTTTGGATATGATGACTGAAGTGAGACTGAAAAGATAAATTGAGACTTTATTGTAGAGAACTATCACAACTAAGTTAGGGACATATTCTCTGAGTGGAAACAAAGATAAAGAACAAAGGAAGAGGAATATGATCCAATGTGTTCTTTAAGAATATTGGTTACCTGAGTGGTGATACATAGGTTGCATTGTAGGAGAAAGATAGAATGTAGGTGAGTTAGATAAAGAGATTTTTGCCCAGCTGTGAGAAGTGAGTCTGAATTAAGGAAGAGAGGGTTAAAAAAAAAAAAAATTAGACCCACATTAATGCAGGTGAACAGGGTTAAAACTTGAACTACTAGAGTACTGACTTCATTAGTACATGTTCTAAAATAGGAACCATACAGAGATTAGCATGGCCTATGCACAAGGATGATAGACAAATTAATAAAGCATTCCATATATTTACACAGAAGATTGAAGCTAGACCCATATCATTCGTCTTGTACAATATGAAATCAAAATAGATGCAAGATCTTAATATTAAAATGGAAACGTTTAACTTGCTAGGAGATAAAATAGGTAAACTCTTGAAGATAAAAGCATTATCAAAGACCTTCTGAACAAAAACCTGATTGCATGAGAAATAACATCAGGAATCAACAAATGTATCAGATTAAAAAGCTGCATAGCAAAGGAAACAACTAACAAAATGAAGAGACAGTCTACAGAATGAGAAAGGCTTTGTCAGCTGGTTCTACTGCTGGCAGTAGATTAATAAGACAACAGAGTACTAATATCTAGAAAAGATAAACAACTCAAAAAAATTAGACTCCCCAAAATAAGTATAGGCATTTCTCAGAGGAAGGACAGATGGCCAGTAAATAAATGCATGAAGAAGTGTTCAACACCACTGGCCATTAGAGAAAGGCAAATTTAAACAGTACTCAAATTCCTTCTTCAAAAAGAATGGCTATCATGGAGAAATCAAATAATACATGCTTGTAAGGTTGCAGGGAAATAGGATCCTTTCTACATCATTGGTGATAATGTAAACTGGTACAGCTACTGTGGAAATAGATACAGAGATTTGTCAAGTAACTAGAAATTCCATATAACCCAACCATTTCCCTCCTTGGTATCTTCCCCTAAGAACTAAAGATCATATTATAGACATATATGCACAGTCATGTTTACAGTAGCACATTTGATAAAAGTTAAATCTTGGAAGTGGCCTATGTGTCTGAAAACATCTGAATGAATAAAGAAGATACAATGTTTATACAGAATGGAGTACTACTGCATTATCAAGAAGGATAAATATGAATCATTTGTAGGAATATGCATGTATCCTGCTACCATAATGTTAAATAAAATAAATCAGATGCACAGTCTAAATATTACAGTTTCTCTTTTATGAGAAACCTAAATTATAAAAAAGAGCAGATGGATAGTAGGACATGGAAAGAGAAATTTTTGCAAATGCAAAACAGTTTGTGAAGAGATGGAAGGAGGAGAAGGGTAAGTAAAAGAATTAAGGTGGATAATGTTCATATTATATTCACAGTGAATATAATTGTTTTGTACTGAAAACATACTAATAATTTTTTTTTTTAAATTAGAAGGTCTTTGGGAAAAAAAAATATATGAAGTACTTTTTCAGTGTTTAGTTTTAATCTCACCTAAGTTTTTTTTTTTTCCCCTTTTGTATTTATTTATTTATTTTTCTATTATAATCCTGGGGTTTGAACTAAGGCTGTGGTATGTATTTCGAAAGTGCGCTACAAGCTACATCCCCAGCCCATGTTAAGTCTTTTAGATTGCAAAAGTTAAACTGGTGTTTATTTGTTTTTGCTTTAGGAAATAGTGAAAATGAATCTGTAATTAGCCATGTGTAGAAACAGTTTTCAGAAAACTTAAGTCACTCTGTTAGTCCCAAATTAAGGAAAATTAACTTAGACAATTACAATGAAAGTAAGGAGATATATGCTACAGAGAAGACCCAGTGCAAGTTTATAAGAAAAAATCTAAAGGCAGAATCAAAATTGGCTCCAAGATTTCTTTCTTGGCTACCTGAGTTAAGTCTAACAGAGGACTGTTCCATACTGTATTATATTCTACATGGTTAACCTTTCTGTCCGTACTTTTTTATTTACCGAACTTAACCAGGGAGTCCAGTCTCTTTTTGTAGAGTATGAATTTTGATGACTAAACTTATTTGCATATTTCTCCCTCTTAGCTTTTGTTCATAACCCATCTTTTTGCCTTTATTCATTGATATCTTAAGTTTGTTTGCTTGCAGGTTGGTTTATTTGTTTTTTTCAGTTTTAGAGACTGAATCCAGGACTTTGCACATCCTAGGCAAGTGTTTTACCACTGGGCTGCATACACAGCACTGTACCTAAGCTACATTTAATAAATTCTCCCAAGCAAAATAGCTTATCCATGATTACTTTTGCCTAGAATGTCTTGAAGGAAAGCATCTGGAAACTGCTTTTTTATATCATGATGCTAAGAAAGTAACGTCAGTATATGTGAAAAGCTTTCAAAAAACTTCATGTTTAGTGTATTTCTGACAAGTTATAGGACAGTTAATTTCATGACCAATAGTTCATAGTAAGTTGTTACAAGCAGTGAAGATACACATTACTTACTAAAAATTCTTACCAATAACCCATGATGTTTGAATACCTTGGTTCTGATTATTTATGCACACACACACACACATTTGTTCTTTGTGTAGTCTATTGGTTAAATAAAAATATGGTGATTTGGCTTTGTTAATTAATAGTCATCTAATTTTCTGATTTGTAGTAGCCTAAATGTGATAATAATATATGGCTGGAGATTTAGCTTAGTGGTGCCATGCCTGCTTGGAAAGTCTAAGGTCCTGAATTTGATCCTCGGTACCAGAGAAAAGAAAAAAAAAATCCCTAAAAATAATATATAGCTTTTTTCTCTGTTGAGCTTGCAAGATCTATAGGTAAGTAAATAAAATATAATATTTAATTGAAGATATTTCTTGGGGTTTTAATATGAACTTTTTCTCAGATTAAGGATAGAGAAAAGGCCTAGATAGTGACCACAGTGCTCATACGAGGAAAAGCATAGATATTAAGCTGGAAAGCTGTATAAAACAGTGAGAAAAAGGTTCATTTTCCTTCTGCCCAAATCACAACAAAAATTAGGCTCTTTTATTTTTCCTGTAGGAGGAACAAGTGAAAGTGAACCTATGCTAAGCCATTCAGTCAGGAAGCACCTTCGGAAAACTAGACTTGAGTTACTCCATAAAGAATATGAGGTAAACAATACTTAACGTTCAAAATTATGTCAACAAAGAGTTTGAGGTAAAGTTGAACTACGTCAGTCCCCAGACATCTTAAATACCCGGTGAAACCTTACTTTGAATTCTATATTTTTATATGTTTTATGTGATTTCTTTTCCTTTTTTTTTAATAGAGGAAAACATTTTTTTCTTCTTTATTTTATTTTATTTTCTCTTACTATTTTATTTTACTTTTATTTTTTATTTTAAATTACCCAGGAAGGAGAGACTAGGACTCAGGAACAGATGGAAATGTTTCCTTTTCTTTTCAATTTAAACCTTATATTCCTACAAATGTGTCATTTTATATTTGCTTCTTTAAGAAATTGAAAGATTATTGCAAATCCTCTGGTGGAGTCATTCTGATCCCACACTTACCATTGGTTTTTGCCTATAAATTCAGTGGTGAATGCAGTCTGACCAATTCTGAGAAGTTAAATGTACCTTATGTTGTTATCAGCACAGCAGTTTGGAAGTGGTGTAGAATATACCCATTTCCTAATTTCTGTGTGAATGAGCAAGCTGATTTGCTCTGATTTTTCAAATAAATTTGCTCTTATTTTTCCAAATAAATTTATGATAATCGATTATATTTTTGAATAGTACACATTAAATTAATTTGACTAAAGAGTATTTTTTTAAAAAATCGATTCTTTAGATGCATAATATCTTTAAGTTAAACTATATACATAGAAACGACCCTCCATTACCTCAGAACTCTGTTTTTGAAATGCAGTGGGGGCATTCTTTCCCTTGTGTTTTTTATATAAGTGAAAATATAAATCCCCATGTTCATATTTGTTAATATTTTTAAAAAGTAACTTATAAAACTACTTAACTTGAAATGTATTATAATTTAAATAGTATAAACCACTACTGTGAAATGTATCCTTAACATATTTAGTATTTGTTACAGTTTGATACTAATTAGATTAACCCTTTGACTGATCACTGGCTGTTTTAATCTGTCTTCTGCTGCTATAATAGCATACTTATTACTAAATAATTTATAATGAACAAAAATTTATTTGGCTTATGCTTCTGAGGCTGAAAAATCCAACATAGCACCAGTGTCTGGCTAGGACTTTATGCTGCATCATACCCTGGTAGAAGATAGAGGAGAAAAGGGAAGAAGTATGTGAGTAAGACAGGGAATGGGGCCTGAATTTTCCTTTTCATTTGAAACCCACTCTCTTGATGACTAACAAGCTCCTGTAGTGAAAACAGCCTTACTCCATTTATAAGGACAGAGCCTCAGACCTGATCACTTGAACCAGTTTGAGCTTTTAATACTGTTCCAGTGACAATTGAATCTCAATATGTTAAGGAGATAACATTCAAATTATAGTACTGTGATACTGAACTACTTGGAGTTATATTCTAACAACACTTTTTGACAGTTTAATGTGGCATATTTATAGATGCATAAATGACATCAGAGATTTTTAATCTAGATGTTCAGTGATCACATGTATAATAAGCAGTAAGCCAGTGTGGTATTGTATACTTGTAATTCCAATACTGAGGAGTTTGGGGCAGGAGGATCACCATGAACCCAAGGGTAGTGTGGTCTACATAGTGGGTTCCAGGCTAACCAGAACTATATAGCCAGACCCTGTCTCAAAATATCTAAATAGGGCCAGGGATTTAGCTCAGTGGTTCTGGCTCCTAACCTCACAAGTACAAGGTCCTGAGTTCAATCTCTGTTACCAAAAAAATAAAGGAAAATAAAGTAACAAGCATTTTCAGAGTACAAAAACTATTACACATAGTATTTATAATGGTAAGTGAAGAACTAGAATCTAGAGAAGTTAAAATTTAACAGGTATTATTGTGATATGAAAAGTGGAAAGATATATGACTTCACTGCTATTTCAAGTATATAAAGATCAAACAACACTAATCAACATGATACTTGATACTTTTAATTATCACCTTGATCACTTTGATATTTTTAGTTTGCTTCAGTAAAGCTTAAATGTACCTCACGTTTTTCTTCTAAAATGGAACCCTACCTCTCTGTAGGTCTTCGTTTTTCTTTTACTTTCTGGATGGGACTTTAAATAGAATCAAAGGTTGGGCATTTTAAAACCAAAACTATAATTGAATTAAAATGCAAGCAATATAAATATCAATTTTTATTAGAAAAAGGATTCATTTTGAAAACTTAAATTCTGTAGTACTTTTTCCCTACAATGCTGTTATGATGTTAAAGAATATATATACTATAGAAATTTGAATATAACATTAAAAAACACATTTGCCTCAGTTTAGCGTGTGCATGTGCTATCTATATCTGCCTAATGACTGTGATACTTTTTCAGGATGAAATAGATTGTTTGCAGAAAGAGGTAGAAGAACTTAAAAGTAAAAACCTCAGCTTAGAGTCACAGATCAAGGCTATTCTGGATCCTTTAACCTTGATGCAAGACCAAAATGAAAATAAACATCCAGTTGCAGATAATCCAAGTAAAACTGACACAGAAACTGTAGAAGAATGGAAGAAGAAACTCAGAACAGCTAATGATATTTATGAGAAAGTAAAAGATGATGTGGATAAATTAAAAGAAGTAAGTAGTAGTACTTTTTAAAAATGTAATGTGGTTGTTTTTAAAATTCTGTAATACTCTAGGAACCTTCAAAAGTCTGCATAGTTATACTACCATTGTTCATCATTAGATGAATTTGTGAATGAAGGATAGAATTCCTGGATGAATATTTGTATGCAGCAGGAAATTTTTTTAAAATACTAACTGTCAAGAAATATCAGGTGGTTCCATTTATGACTATAATTGGAGACTCCAGTGTTTCTATATGAGATTGCATCTTCTGGAAGGGTGACATCAATTTAAAAGATACTCTTCTTTTTCCCCCTTTCAGTGGTTAGCCTTTTTTAAGCTTTATCAGTGACTGCCTTGTGTATATTGGGAAAAAAACAAAACAAAACAAAAAAACAACAATGTTGAGATTGTAACAAAAAAGTAAGGCAACAAATTTTATATATATGGGGGGGTGGTAGGGTGGGTAGGGCTATGGGAAAAAATGAGAATTAAGTTGTGTCTTATACTGGTACAAATCCCCATTATGGAGTGCAATCATGATGTGTATATTTAATGTACCAATAAAGATTAAAAAAAAAAACACTCATTAAAAACAAAAACACTCATCTCCCTACTTATAAAAGGAAAAATTTGGGCTCTGTCTTTTAGAATGCTACCCTTCTCAGATTTTGAAGATTGTATATGGATAGTGAAAGGCTTGATGACTAATTCTAAGAGCTGTGAACAGTTGTTTTAGATTAAGACTACTCTGTGTGAAAGAATATTGTGACTTATGAGGCTGGTTCATTTTTCTCCAGTTACTCTTTCATCCATCTAACAAAATAGAGCATAAGGGGAAAAGTTAAACTTATGCAGTTTTTCAGCCTAGAAGAAAGATCTGATTCATGGCTTCAGCACTAATGGTGACAATCAGGTGCTCTTGTGCTTTCCTGACAGAAGACCAACTTTTATGGCTCACTACATTTTTGGTAATGAATGCTTTTTAGAGCATGAAGCTTTGTGTGAAAAATATTCTGGGCTTATAAGGGTAGTATGAGAAATGTATTTAAAAGAAAAGTACACAGGACCGGAGATTTAGCTTACTGGTTCCCACTCCTGTCTTGAAAACTCAAGGGCCTGAGTTGGATCCCCAGTAACCACATACAACAATCCCGGAGGTGGTGGCTCATGCCTGTAATCCCAGCACTTGGTGGGAGGCAGAGGCAGGAGGATTGCTATGAGTTCGAGGTTGAGTTCAGCACTAGCCTGAACTGCAAGGTGAGACCCTGTCTCAAAAGCAGAACAAAACAAGTACACAAAGCACAAATCAATACCCATAATTATCCTGGTTCTTCAGAATAATTCAGGGTATTTAATAAGGCTGTTTTTGATACCTACTAAGGTTATTATGTAATATGCTATAAATCAGAATATCAGTGAATAAGAAAACCTGGAGTACAAGGACAAAACTCAAATGTGAACAGTCAAAAAATAAAATATACCATAATTCTAATACAAGAGTAGAAACGATTCAGAATAAAATATTGCTTAGCAAGAATATAAAATACAATTTCTGATATTTCTTGGACTAGGTGAATTTGGACTATCATAAGGCTAGTATCATTAGCCAATCAGTGTTAGAATAGTTAGCTGAAGTCTTCGTTCTCTTAGGTGCAACTACTAGTAGGCTAAATTGCACTGTTTGTGTTGTTTGCCTATAGAACTCTCTTAAACTTGAGTATACCTCTGAATAGGTAGAGGAACCAGCCAGCCCATAATGTGAAGTAATGTGAAGTTTTAAGAGAGTAACAGGGCTGGCAAGAGGCCTTAAAATATGGAGTAGTGATACAGTGTGGGTGGGTGTTGGGAAAGAAAATCAAATGAGTTTCTAATTTAAGCTTGTCATCAGAATGCATTCACTAAGTGCCTCCCCTTATGGTGCAAGGCTTGAGAGCTTAATTCATTGTCTGTATATATGAGGAAGTAAATGGCTTTCCTTGTATCTTCAGAAGGGCAGAAATGGTGTTTATCAACCACTTAAAGAATTAACCCTTTGGCTGAGGATTTAGCTCAGTGTCACTGCGCTTGCCTCCTAGGCACTAGGCACCAGGTCCTGAGTTCAATCCCCCATAAGAGGAAAGGAAGGGGAAAAAAAAAAGAATTTTCCTTTACTAGTTGGCATCCATAAAGATGAACAGGTACCCCAAGCCTAAAATGAACTGCAGTGAGTCCAAGTAATTGGAGTGTTAGGCTGTATGCCTAAAGAGTGTCATCTGCCTTAATTTCCCTTGTGACTGTTGTGGTACATTTGTATGTAAGTGGGTAAAAAAGTAATTTCCAGGACTTCTGAAAATTAGTCAAAAGCATTGGCCAAAATTTTGAAATATATTTCTTGGTTTAAACTGTTTTCTTCATAATAGTTCTTATGATTCCTTAACTTTGAATGTAAATATTCTCATGAAATAATTTTCTTGCCAGGTGAGTGAGTTTGGGTGGCAGTCTGGAGTTATTTTTGTCCAAAATACACAAATGAAGTAAACAAATGCAATGACTAGGAAATTCAAAGAAAATTTTTTTTTAAATCTAAAATTTAAGAACATCTTCAGGCTTCACTAAGCAATATTGAGCAAGTAGTATTTCTTTCTATCAAGTAGTATCTTTTAGGTATTATATCATTCAAGAAAATAAAATCTTACTTGAATTTTTTTTTTTTAAACTCAGGGAAGAATCCATGGAATTTATTAGAAAATACCCAGTTTGGGGGTTCCCAGATGTTGTGAGCCAGAAAATTGGGAAAGCTTTTTTGAAGAAAGAAAAAACATAGTTCAATTATACTAGATTTATCACTAGAAAACATTTTTAGATAACAGCCAAGAAATCAACCTCACAGGCCAAAAATCAATTCTTCAACATTATTTTGCAAATACATCCATGTGGTATATTGTTACCTTGCTTACAACATTCAATTATGTAAAAAAAAAGAAAAAAAAAACACATAAATTTGCCATTAGTTTGATGCCTTGATTATTTTAAGCTACCTCCCTAGCATAGAATTATTTCCCTGGGTAGAATATTTATAAAGTTCTTGGGGCACATGAATTTGAAAATGCTTACTTTTGTTCTTTTTCACATGTTATTCCCAGTGCTAATTGTAAGTTTCTGAAAATTGTGTTCTACCATTCAGTTTTCTGATACTGCTCTAAAAAAATATAGATGGCTTGTGTCATAATTTTTCACAACTCACTTTTGTTTTAGCTTATCTTAATTATTTTCAACTCCTTTTTTTAAAGGCAAATAAAAAATTAAAATTGGAAAACGGTGGCCTGGTGAGGGAGAATTTACGACTGAAGGCTGAAGTTGATAACAGATCACCCCAGAAGTATGTATTTTGCCCACAGAGCAATGTTTCTGATCATGTCATTGTTTTAGACGAGACTGTTGTGATTGCACATGATTTTTATTAGACCTTTCCTTTAAGCAGATATACTGACTAGCCTTTAAAATTCTAGTACAGACTTTGTGTTATTAGTAAAGTTTAGTTTCCATTAAAGAAACTAAATTCTTAGCCTTTTCCCTTGTCTGATTAGAGATTCATTTTATGTTAGTGTTCACTTAGTTTTACATAAAACTGTTTAATACTGCTAACAAATAGATCACAATAAGTCCCTTTAACTATTTTCTGAGGTAATCCCAGTAATAGTTAATGTTCATATAGTGCATGATCTTTACAACAGAATGTACTATAGCACTGTTGTTACTCTAATACAGATGAGAAAATTAAAGCATAGAGAAATTAAATTAATTAATCTAAATCTGCACAGCTAGTAAGTGGCAGAAAAAAAGTATTTGAGCTCAGGTAGACCATCCCTGGAGTCTGTTCTAAACTGCCATTACATGAGCAAGGCTCTGAAATGGAATTTAAAGCATTGCTCTGAGTTTTGAATTGACTTGAATCTGTACAATTAAGTTAATTTATTCTTCCTTTTTGATGAAGTTTTCCTTCTATTTTAGCAGATAGAAGATTATAAGTGTTGATATGTTTACCAGTTAATTTGTCTATTTAAAGTTATAAGAAAAAAATAAAGTTAGGAGTTCAAGATGGTTAAGAGATGGCCAGTACCACTTGCAGTTCTTTTTCCAGGCACAGAGAAAAAGAAAGACGTCGCTGTCCCCCATGGTCTGGCCGCCTCTCGGAAGGATAGCATCTCTGAACTCTACTCTTCTCATTTATTCAACCACTAGATTTCATTTTTTTCAATTTTAAAAGACACGGCAGGAATGAGCAAAGTATGAATTTGTCCTACCAGCAATGGCTTTCTGCTTGTCATTTGTAAAAAGAAGAAAAGTTGCCTTCAGTAAAATTGAGTGGTATGAAGAGATGGTAGAAGTAAACCATAATTGTATAAGGCAGAGATTACTAACCATTAGAGAAAAGAGCATAGCTTTTACTTTTAAATAATTCCGTCCACTGTGCTTCACAGCCCTCTTTTCTTTCCCTTCAGATAATATCCTACCTTGTCAAATTATTGTAATAAATTTAGGAAGTGTTGTTTTTACATGTTGCTTTGAATCTCTGTTTCTATCATTTATTGTAATGTAGCCTGCTTTGCCAGTCATAGTAATGCTTGTCCATTAGCCATTTCCCACAGCATACTGAATGGAACTGAAGCTATTTTGTTTGTAGCTTTTATTTCTTGAAAAGTTGCCCACCACTTTGCAAATTTAATGCCAGCTACAAGGATGTGTGTTTTTAAATATCCATGCCTTCATCCAGATAAATAACTGAGAAACCTCTTGAGGAAACCTGGCCTCTGTCTGCTTTCCAATAAGCAGCTACACAACTAATTCAGCAAAATGTTAGGCTTTGCCATCTTTCGGTTCTATTCCTTCCCTTCACAGAAAAGGAACGCTTTCCCTTGAAAAATAATTTAAGCTGACCCCTGTTCCAGATCAATTTGCAGTGCATTGAGGTATTAAATACATTGCATTTGATTTATAGCCTTGTTTATTCTGCATCCCCAAGTTCTAGTGGGATGCAGAGAGAAGCTGACCACAGCTGAAAATAGTCTGATGTGGTTCACCTGAGGAGAGCTTCTATTTCTACAGTAAAGAATATGAAATTTGAAGAATTTAAAAGTAAATGCAAATAAAGACATTTCATTTCATTCCCTTAATATAAATATTTTGGCTAGTTACTTTTTTGCTGTATACTTGGCTGGGTGTAAAGGAATGTTTTTAATACACGTACTCTTAGTTTCTGATGGATCCTACAAATTTAGCAGACACCGTCTACAAATCCTACAGAAGAAAGAACTTTAATCTAGAATGAAGGCCCAAGCTTATTATTTCTCTCTTCTGCTACTGTGTTTCTTTTATACTTCATTATATATCCGATCTTAAAGTGTACCAGAACATTTTCCTTCCTCAACTGTAGTTAACTTCAAAGTCTTCTTGAACAGTGTGGCCAGTTGATAGCCTACTAAGCATATTAAGTAGCATCCATTCTGGTCTTTGTCAAAATTTCATTGTCTCAATATCTAAGTGAGTGGCCCAGAAAACGCAAGCTTATTTTACTTTATCTATTAGCCACTTTTGAATTTATTTCCTTTAACTTAATTTCACACAGAGGAAACTGCTACTTATATTTTCCTGTAGTTTATCCTAACATGGACCTCTAAGAGAATAGGATCTGATATGCAGAGCTCAAAACATGGTGATATGTCTTTTACTTTTCAAGACTAATGTCTGAAGAAAACTCACTCTAGCAACTAAATCAGAAATATTATTGGTATTTTATTTGTTTAATCTGATGGTTTAATTTAATGTTTGGGATTTTTAAATAATACTTTATAAGGGGCTTTACAATACAAAATAAATACTCCTCCTAACCCCTAATATAGGGTCGTTTCTATTGCTTTAATTTCCTTTACTGCCTTGTAGTTTCCTTCCTAGTCTATACCAGAACTGCAGATAATTAACATTTTATCTGTTGCATGACTTTGTTATGTTTGAACAGTTTTATTTACTGTTACATATACTACATTTTATGGAATTCTAGTTCATGTCCTGGTTCTAATACAAATGGGTCAAGTAGAATTTTCCCCAATAGGGAAAATAAGTAGATTTCTTCATCAAATTATTGGTAAGGGATGAAGGTTGCTTTATATTACAGGAGAATTAAGAAGTTAGGTGTGGTGACACATGCTTGAATCCCAGCACTCCAGAGGTTGAGGCAAGAACACCAAGTTTCAGGTCAACCTAAAGTACCTGATGAGACTCCTCCTCAAATAAAAAGCGTAGAGGTGGGAGGGCAAGGTAGAAATAAAGTTAGAGGTAGAATTAAGTGATATTTTAAATGTAGAATGTGAATCTTACTAGGATATTAGTTAATATTGTCAAAAATTGTCAGATATTGGTTAATACTGGATATTGTCCAAAGAACTTTTTTATCTAATTGGGTATGAAACAAGTATTAGATGATAACAAGGAATCACTATTAATTTTGTTTAGGTATTGTGGTTATTTAAGAAGATACACATTTATCTTTATAAATTAGGACCAAAGTGTATGATAGTGGAAAATGGGAAGAAGTTCAGATAGGAAGAGGAACAAGAGAAGAAGAGAGAGGAAAGAAAGGGAAAAGGAAGAAAAACAGTAGAAGGAAAATGGAAACAAAGTTTTTGTAAGGAAGGTGGAGAAGAAGGGTTGAAGTAAGGAGAGGATTGAGGAAACAGAAGAATCAAGATACATCATGTACAGGTACAAATTCCCTATGATGAATGTGAGCGCTGTGTGTATCTAAGATTTACCAATAAAATTAACAAAAAGAAAATAAAAGGATACTCATCCCATTCATTCAGGCTTTACCTTCATGATCCAAAGGTCCCCCATGGTCCATCCACTCAAAAGTCTGGTAAAATTGATAAAATTCTTCCAAATTTTAAAATTTGATAAAATTGATAAAATTCTTCCAAATACCAGAAGAATTCGTAGAAACACAAAAAGTCTGCGGCACCATATTTTCTTTCACAGTGCCTACTTTAATATGGACTGTAGAGTACAGTGGCAAAAGAAAAAGACAAAACAGTAATGAGGCCACAATCTGGATGGTTTTTAAATATGAGAAGTGAGTATATGGAGGTTGATTGTATTGCTTTCTCTATCCTTCTGTCAATATTTATAAATTTTATGATAAAATAATTTTATAATACCAGCAAAACATAGATCAGGAAGTTCATGATCAAATGAAAATAAGAGACCAAACACAATGAAACTATTAAAATACTGAACAAATATAAAACCAAACAGCAGAGTTTAGAGAATGGCAAGTGGGTTGCAGTGATGAGGAAAGTCCTTACCAAAACAGCAGGACTTGGGCCCAGAGTTCTTTCCAAGAAGAGGAGGGCATTCTGAGTGAGTGGAAACAGCTTGAGCTGATAGAACCTAAGTGTTTCCTAGTGCTCCAGTCCCTTTTCTCTCATAGTTACGTGCATTATGTTACTGCTCAGCAGACAGTGGCTTCCATCTCACACTCACCAAAACAAAAGCCTTCTACATGGTGTTCATTTCTGCCCATTGTAACTGTGGCCACCATACTTACACAGCTGGCTAGCAGGACTTGGACTGTATCCGCCACTCTTCTGAGTGCTGAAAAGCCAGCTCTCGGTCTGGGCATTTAGTGGGGAATGTCAAAGGTGTCACACCTTCACATCACGGTAAATATCAAGAAGATGAAATGGATTCTTTAGTACTAGAATTTCTCATATTCCTAGATTTATTTTTTATTTTTTGCAGTATGGAGGTTTGAACTTCAGCCCTTGTGCTTCTAAGGTAGGCATGGTACTACTTGAGCTGAATCACTGGCCTAGATTTCCTGATTTCCTAGATTTCCTGACTTTATTATTCCTAAATTGTATCAGCCATATGGACATATTTATCCTTTTTAGACTTAGGAGTTCCTTAGTTATTTTTAACTTGAAGAAATGTGAAGATTTTATTTATAAAGCATTTAAAAGTTCTACTCTTCTCCCAGGGCTATAATGCCTTTTTTAAAAAAACTTTCTCGACAGAGATTGTACCATGTCAACAGTTACGAGGCTTTAGCAGAGCAGCTGGTTTTGTGTTCAGCTGTAATTCACCTTAGCAATATAAAGCTTCATCTAGAAAATTCTATACATTGTTTACATCAAATGAAGTTATAATTGGATTATCTCTATAAATATGTATTTAAGAATATTACATGTTGTGTCACTGAGTTTGATAATGTCTGCCTGCATGCAGCTCATTTTGCTATGCAACACCCCCTAAGCTTGTCATTACGAACCAGTCTTTGCCCATGTCCTAACTCCTACTAGGAAAGGGGAAAGGCAATAGATACATTCTGGGCAGGGGTCACTATTTACTCTTATAAGTATATGCAGGGAAGTGGTCCAAAAAGAAGATAATATATTTCACAGATTATGACCAGAGTGTTGTATTTTTGTTGTTGTTGTTTTTGATCCATCCTGCCTACTCCCATGGCTTTAGTCACCATCTCTATGTATAAGAAGTTGTAAAATAAAATTTAAGTCTTTGACATTACTTTCTCTCTTGAATTGCAGATTTATATTTCCATTTGTCTATTTTGTACACTCACTAAGATCCTGTACTTCAAATTCTTCACAAACAATAGTGGATTATCTTTTAGTAAAGTATAAATCAAATTTTTGAAGTCTTTTACTTTAAACTACTTAGTGCTTTCCTAAATGAGATTCCGATTCTTCAGAAGCTACTCCATACTTACCTATCATTTCATTCTCACTTACCTAGCTCTGTTGGCCCTCTGTTCTTAAACCTGCTGGGTGTATTAACTCCATTCAGAATGTCTGCTTCCAGAACTTTATATGGTCATCTCTTCAGTCATCAGATTCAGAGGTGCCTTTCCTAAACATTCAAGTAAGACACCCCTCCCCTTCAGCACTTTCCTTAATTTTTTCTAAGACAATAATAACAGGACCATGATGTAGTAAAGTAGTAGAGGGTGTGGATTGTGAACATAGGCTCAGGAGCCCCTCTGTTTTTGATTTGAGGGAGCATATTTTACCTTTCTGTATCTCAGTTTTTGTCTTCTGTGAAATGGGATTATTAGTACCTACCTAACAGATTGTAGTGAAGGCTAAGCAATGTAAAACTTGAGTTGTACCGTCACTCCTTTCAGCAGTGTTATATAGTTGGTCTTTATCGCTGTCTGAAATTATCTTCTTCAATTAATTGCTTGACCTGTTTCATCTGTTGTCTTCTCCATTCTAAACTCTATACTCCAAGAGTAAGAACTTCCTGCTATTCTCTTTTACTTCGAAAACTCCAGTATCTTGAAAGCATCTGTTAAATATTTGTTGAATAATAAAATGAATAAGTAAATAACTAACTAAATTATTTAGCCTCTTGGAGCATCATTTTTTTTTCCTGTGGAAAATGTTTTTGAGTATGAAAGGAAATAATTTATGTCTTTGGAACAATATGTCACAAAGAAGGAGGTGGGGGATGTATCTTCAGTCTAAGTAATTGTATCTGTTATCTTTGCCCATTCCACACAAAAGATTGTCCTTTTCCTTAACTTCTACCTTTCTTACTAACTACTACTCATCTGATCCCGAGATAAAAACTGTCTTCTTGTGTTTCATTTTTCCTTCACTTTACACATGCTTGTTCAGTATGATTTTTCTCACCTGAATCTTTTAAATGGCTCTGTGACACTTTTTTCTAATTTTCTGCTTGGTTTAGGTCTATTATTTTTTGCTTTGCCTGTTGTAACAAGCTTATGACTGCTTGCCCATCTTTTCCATGGTGAACCTTTGAGCATCTGCTTTATTGTTGCCTGGATTTTAGAATATATTATATATTATATTACATTTAGGATATATATATACATTCTATATATTCATATAGAATGTATATATATATATATTTATATATATATAGTGTCAGTCCTCTTTAATAATTTGTGGTGATTCCCACTGCCTGCATCTTGAAGCCCAGATCTCCTACTGTTGTATACTAGGCTCTTGACCGTGCTTCTCCTCTGCTGTAGCCACTTGACCCACATCTGCATTATTGTGCCATATTTTTGCTTTTGTTTCCTTTCCTTCTCTTCCTCACTTGGTTTATCTCCTCCCTCTCCCCATCTCCCTCTCTGGGACAAAGTATCACTATGTTCTTCAGGCTGGCACAGCCACACCTGGTTCTACTTTTCCACTTTTTATTCTTGCTGGTTAGTTCTTGCCGTCCTCTGAATTCTAGACTGGTTGTCACTATCTTTGAAACCCTCCATAATTTCCTTGGGCAGAAGAGCACTTCCCTCTTAAAGTTCTTACTATCCTTATACATTTTTGTTGTAACAATCATGTTATATACTGACCAGTTCCATGACTGTCATGCCCACTTAGTTTTCCCAGGCTCATTGGCACTAAGACATAATTTTTTAAATGTGCATATATGGCGTATTTACAAAATATATATGCATGTGTATCTTCCTTCTGTGGGGCCTGGCAGAAAAAAAAAAAGTCTTTGTGCTTTAATACTCTGCATTAGCATATTGAAGGAACTAATAAGTGTTAAGATTTTCAGTGTCCTTAAAGTGTGAAGTATAAAAGATTTAAAAGGATAGTAAGTCGCAGATTCCTAGCATTTTCTCCAAATGAGGAGAGTAAGAGACTTGTTGAAGTTTTCTTCTCTGAACTGTTCAGAGATTAGCATTTAGCAAAGGGAACATAGAAGGCAGTGTAGGGCTGTATGCTGATAGTCCGGGGGTTCTTATCTCTGAGCCAGATTTTCCTGTCCTTACTAGTCTCTGGATGCTGACTCCAAGCCTGGTTCTAGCTTACAGATCTGTTGTTCCTAAATTGAGTTATCTAGACATGCCAGTTTCCCTCCAGCCTTCTGCTTCCTCATTAGCACTGCTGGTCTGGCTGGCTCTCATCCCTTCATCGACCTATTCTGACAATTTTTGTTGTGCTCTGACAAACACAGTGACTCCTGGTATTTGACCCCCATCCTGATCAGATGGCTGATTCTACTTCCCCCTTTGGTTTTCTGGAAGGAGAACTTGTAGTTTGTCAGGGGTACCAGATGATACCCTCAGGCCAGACTGTGACAGCCAGTTGTGCACAAGCCTCTCTGCCACCTAAGGGGCCCTTCTCTGGATATTTAGCTCATTGGGGATAGAGACACTCACTGCAGTTTTCTGTCATCTTCCCTGTATTGTATCGCTAAGACATTTTGAGAACCTGCAGTAGGAGCTAACTAAGCAATAGTATTTCAGAGAGATTAGGAACTGTTTGAGAACAAGGATGATGACTTCTGCATTTGTTTTTTTTTCCTCACAGCCTTTCTGCACACTTTAGTCCTCAGCTCATCAGAGTAATAAGTATAGTAATAATTACCAAAGAACTGAATTATATATTTTTGTCTTGTTTGAAATTGTTTTTCATGCAGGGGGAGGAGCATGAACAGATGATGATACATACCACCCAGAGGATTTTTAACTATGATGTATCATTCAGGAAAGCCATACTTTTTTGTACTACAGAGATTTGTTAAGGTTATTATATTTGGGAAAAGAGACATCCTTTACTCCCTTTACAAAGTGAAAAACATGAAATAGCATGTCATGGATAATATAAAGATATGAAATAATGTGAAAGATTAGGATCCCTTTGGATATAATATAAATTTCAAGGGTGATCTCTTTGGGGAGTAGAGGAGCCTAAAATTAGGGCATTTCTACATGGAATCAAAATGAATATATTTATCACCTAGAGTGATTCCCCAGTAAAAATAGAAGTCTGTCTCACAGACAGCACAGAGATGGTAGGATGTGAAATTAAGTATCCTCAATGTCCTGCCCAGACAGAAGGAAAGAAGCATTGGAAATGGAAGCTAACTAGTTACAACTTCCAAACCAAGGGCCAGAAACCAAGTTTCAGTCACCATAGAGGCCAGGAAAGGAAGCGGATAGCATGAGACACCTGAGCTCTGTACTTTTTGTAATCTCTGCTGACACCATATAGAAGTCAGCCCTAAATGGAGACGTGGCCACAAGAGACTAGTCTGTTCTTCCCTTCATGTGCTGCCCTACACTCAGATCATTTTTATTAAGAATTTCTAATTTCAGCACCACAGTTTTTAGCTATATATGCATGGTCAATTTAATAAACACAAGAAAATGTGTAATTGTATTACAGTGCCAAACACGGTAGCACACAGCTGTAACCCAGGACTCTAGGGGCTGAAGGAAGAGAAGTTGTAAGTTCCAGGCCCACCGGTGCTACATTGTGAGTTCAAGGGCAGCCTGAAATCTAAAGCAAGACCCTGACTCTAAAAAAATCATTTTACTAAAATGAGCTATCATTTTTAAACCCTACTTTCCATTTGAAAACTTGAAAAGCAGATCATACCTTGCTTTTTAAGGTATAAGTAAGGTAAGGTATGTACCTTGCTTCTTTTGAAAGGTGGAGGCAGTAGGAATTATTGCAAGGTTCTGATTCTTTTACCCCATCCCATCATGTTGTCTTTATCTTTAAGGAGGAATTGTGGTATTTTTATTCTTGCAAATATTAAAGTACTTTCTGTTTTGTGATAAAACTAAGGCACACTATAACTTAGTTTATATTTTTTTTATCACCCCAACTAGATCTTAATATAAGTAACCTGTGAAATATTTAGGTCCTAGATTTTGCATTTATAAGTGTGCTTATCTCACCTAACAAATACTTTTTCTTGCAAAACTGTCTGCTTTTTTTTTTTTTTTTTTTTTTAGTTTTTTGAGACAGGGTCTCATTTTGTAGTTTAGGCTGGTCCTGAACTTTGCCTCGAACTCAGCAGTCCTCCTGCCTCCGCTTCCCACTGAGTGCTGGGATTACAGGCATGAGCCACCGTGCCCGGCACTGTGCTATGTGGTCCTGATTGCTGATGGGTGTGAGTCACTATGCCTGGCATTGTTGTATGTGGTTACTAGGGATCAAACCCATGCCCTTGAGCTTGCAAGACAGGTGCTAAAACCACTGAGCTAAATACCTGGCCCAAAAATGTCTGTTTTTGTTTATGAGATAGACAAGTTGATTATGTGTTCTTCCTACACTTAGCACATATAAATTTAATACTTTCAGTTCTTGTTTCTGGTTCAAACTTTGTTTTCATATCTCTGGTTCAAGTGGGTTTTTTGGTTTTTTTGGTTTTTCGGGTTTTTTTTGGTATTAGGGATGGAACTTGTGATCTTGCACTTGAGGGATGAGAACCACTGAGCTAAATCCCCAGCCTTGGTTAAAATGTTTTGACTGGCATGTACTAGGCTTCCTGCAAAGCTGCTTTAATAAAGGATCATTGGATGTCTCAAAATGTCATGTATTTGTGCCTGGAACAGAATAGTTGTTTAATAAATGTTTATTGACTTGGTATACACATATCTGTATGTTTTCCTACAGTTTTCTAATTTTTTCTCCATGTTTTTATTTAAAAATGTATGTACTAGGGGTTGGGAATTTGGCTCAGTGGATCCAGCGCCTGTCTTGCAAGCGCAAAGACCTGGGTTCGATCCCCACAGTACTGGGTGTGGAGACTCACACCCAGCAGCAATCAGTACCACATACCACAGTGCCGGGCGTGGTGGCTCACGCCTGTGATCCCAGCACTCAGGAGGCAGAGGCAGGAGGATTGCTGTGATGTGAGTTTGAGGCTGAGCTCAAGGCCAGCCTGAACTACAAAGCGAGACCCTGTTTCAAAAAAAAAAAAAATGTATGTACTAAAACATAGCAATGCTAGTTAATTAACTGTATGCAGACAAAGTAAATATTTTATGTACCCTGATACATGGTAAATAAGGACTGATGTTGCTTATGAAGGAATTTTACAATGAATATGGTTTCAGATATGACATTTGGTAATATCAAATAAGGAAGACTTGGCTTCTAATCTCCTTGGTGCCACTTAATCTACTTTGTAACCTTGGACAAGATCTTTAACCCTCCTAAGCTTCTCATTTCCCACCTTAAAATAATAATGGAACTTGATTCATGACGTTTACATGACAGGTAAATGGGATAATATACATCAAGCTATACTAGTTACTTAACTTTAAGTAAACAGCCATCGGTTGTAGCTGCTGCTGTTCTTAGTATCATTGTCAGTGGTAATCAATTAAAAATTTACTGTAATTACTTTCAGTATGTTCCAACCAAAAGTTAACCTTGCTTTTAAAATTTAACTTTATTTTAGTGCAAAGGAAAATACATTTTCAAGAGAGACTTTCTGCCTGTTTGTTCTTTTGGTATGCCTCATTATAGAACATTTTGGTGGAACTGACCTATATATCTTGGGGGGACCCATAGATAATACTTTTATAATTAACAAATTCTCCAGAAATGTAACGTTTTCATAACCAAGACCTTAATTTTAAAAAGAGAAAACTCAAAGGGGGACATTGTCAAGTCATACAGCTAAGCAGTAGATCAAACTGCATGGACCACTTTCCAAAGCTTCCCTAGTAGTTTCAACATAGGATGCTTCTCCCAGTTCATATATGGGAATGAAATAGACCTGGGGAAAGTGCTGATAGTGCATAGGAAACAGGTAAGTTATGGAGGTATTTGAACCCTTTCCCTGACATCAGATCCAATCTTGCATTCCTATGTCCTGGTTCTCTGTGACCTCAGTATTTAAAATGTATCCGTCTTATGTCCCTATGCGCATACACACAGGCCAACTACCAGAACCAGGAGTTTGCATCAGCTTGTTTTGCCAGGTTATTGGCTTAAATTCCGTATAATCAAAACAGGAAGGAGTTTGCCAGCTCAAGGAATCTTGAATTGGTAGATTGTATCTCAAAAGACTATATAAGGTATAATCAACACATATCATGAATGTTTAAACTTTTTAAATTATTATAAGAAAAGACATTAGCATTACTAACCCTCAGAACATTCTCCCGCCTCTTGAGCACACATATTCCTGCCATTTTCTGAAACAGTTCTGGAAGTCCTCTTTCACAAATGTCTTTATGAGATGTGATTGAAAATAATGCTATTGCCAGACAGCATCCAGTAGAAAGCTGGTCTCATACAAACCTTCCATTGCATCCTGATCCTGCTGGTTCACTAGACTGGCACCATACAACTTCTGGCTCTTCCCTAAACTGACTGAGAGGTAGACATTTACAACTGAAGAAGCCACTGCAGTGCAACTAAAGAAACTCAGAAAATTTTGAGAACTGCTTCAGAAAATAGCAAGAATAAAGGGATGTATTGTGGTAAACAGGAAGGGGACGAAACTAGAACTTTTGTATTAAGTGCTAGTCTCCTGTGAGTCCAAAATAATAATTAGGCAGAAATGAAACTTAAAGAAACTGAGCTTGGGCCTGATCCATGCTCCTCTGGGTGGCAAAGACCCAGACTCCAGCCTGCTACACCTTTTATTAGCTACATTTTCAAAAGCCGGAAAGGCCAGGACACACAAAATAGTTCTAGAGAAGTTATATAGATGAAGGTCAGTTGGGGCAAGGCAGATGTCAGCAATAGTCCTTGAGAGGTCAGATAGATTCCCCCACAGTTCTTCCCTGAGGCATTAGAGCATATGGAACCATTCAGTCTTTGTTGTGGTCAGAGGTGAAAACAAGAGTTAAATCCAAAGTCCATCTACAGGCAGGAAGGCCTGGCCAATTTTGACCTTGCAGTTTCCAAACAAGATGGTTCCCAACAATGTATGTTTGAAGAGAGGGGGCGTATTTTGAGAGGAATTAGTAGCAATATGTGTTTTAGTGTAATTTAAAAAATGTAAACAGCATATTTTTTACGATAACTGGGAAAGGGAAAAGCAATGGAAATTTTACTGAGTTTAAGATACTTTCTCAGTATTTTTAAGTCAGGTAATGGAAAGATATAGTTCCATTACCTGTCTAGATATAGACAGGTAACTATGAGTGGATCATACTTTCTGAGGGTAGCTGTGGCAGTTCTTTAAACTTTTTTTGATTCACATTAAATGTCTTTTGTTTTCTTCCTTATCAGCCATTATTATATTTTAGGTAATCTACATTTGTATGGTGGTTCAGGACCAGGAAAATGACTAGGCAGGCTAAAACTGCAAAGCATTCCAAATAATCAACAAGAATGACAATTGCTTTTTGGCCTTTTAGCAATTTTTGTCAAGACACCAGTGCTTTCTATTAGTTTTAATGTATGTGGATGTGAAAAGAACACTAGAACTAATATTTAGTGTACTATGTTTATGCCGTACAATTTAAAATATTCACAGCATTGAGAATAACAGTGTTTTTACTTTGTAGAAACAGCAGAACATTTGACAGGATCAGAGATGTTTAGGGTGGTATGACCATAAGCTCTAAGGTGAATATTTGAATAGTGCTTGTCATAATTTCCTACAGATATTTTCCTCTTCATTGGAACTACTTTTCTTATCTCTGTCTATAAGTTTATAGATTTCTTCTGGCATATTTGGGGTCTCTTGAATGAACTAGAATTGTTGCAGTTTTCCAACATTCAGCTATTCCATAACTGCATTTAAATTTAATTCTAATTTGTCTAGCATGAACACTTTTAATTTCTGTATAACACCTTCATCTTAGTTGACCAGTTCGTTCTTGTATATCTGTTTTGAAAATGTCATATGAGTTTTTCATTGGGAGACAAGGAGGCAACTGTTAAACTCTTTGCTGTGTGTTAACTGTATATCAGATGCTCAGTGACCAGTCACTGGACAGACTCTGAAAGAGGGGACCTGACTGCTTATAATACACATCTATTTGTGTAGCATTTGTAACTGAAAAGCTACAAGTGTAGGCTTTGCTTTATGCAGATACAATTAATATTCTATAATGTAGCAGCTGAAATTTGTGCTGTTTAGGGGGTGTGTAATGCTATTTAACCAAAGCAAAGTTAATGAAATTTGTGCATTTTAGAATCATGTTAAGCAAAGACATCGGTACAGAACACCTGTCACATAGGGCAGGCCATAAAAGTTCACCAGCCAAAGGTTGCTTTCATTTTTACTATTACTCAGGTAGGAAGTGAGGAAAAGATGAAATTTTATATTTTAAGGAGACAAAGGGCTCACTGTTCTGTACCCTCTTATTCCTCAAGAAGGACTCTGAAGTTTATAGACTTGGCCACTCAGTGAGCTTCAGGCATGCATTCCTTTTACTGAGGTTGACAACTAGAGAGGTATAGACTTCACATCTGGTTGATTGTAGCATAGCACTAGAGCTTAGCTCTTTTGCTACTTAGTTTGACCGTTTACTTTTTGCCTTGAGTATTTTCTTCTGACCTGTTTAGTAGCATTTTATGCCTCTTAGGCAAGTAGCAGTGAAAAAATGTGGTCTTAATGCCTTAGAGGTCAAATCATTGACCCGTCAGTTCCCTTGCTTCTTGTAGCTACCTCTGTACCGTTCTGGACAAAGGGAACACTCAGACGTTTTTCACATCCAGAGTGTATGCTTCAGTTAATACTGCAAGCTGAAAAATCTCTTAAGCTAGATTCTGCTAGATTCTGGCAGAATGTACTTCCAGTATCGGTTGCAGCTCTCAAACTACTCTATAGTGTTTCTCTGGCATAATGAAGCCCTTGGCCATCACTGCTACTTTGAAAATCAAAGTCTTTTTGTCTCTAATGGAATGTTTATAAAAATACCCCCTTTTGAAATTTGCTTAGGAAAAGGAAATATAGTAAATGATATTAAAAATCCCTCTGGCTTGCTTTGTCATTCCTTCATTGAATATTATCTATCCTGGAAATAAGTGGAACTCATACAAATAAAGAATATTAAAACCAAAAGACAAATAAGCTCTTCATTGTCTTATTCTGTAGAAGTACAGAATCACATATATATCCCTGTTACTTCTATGTGATATAGTGTCCTTTGCTAAATTTAATATAGATATCCTGAATAAGCTTTTTAAAAAAATCTCCTAGCAATTATGTTAAAAGTCTCTTATTTGCTGTCTTTTACTAAGGTGAAAAATGGAAGTTTTTTGCATAGAGCTTTTAGAAGCTTTACTGTGTGGGCTTTATAAAAGCTTTTTATAAAGCTTTATAAAAGTTTTACTGTGTGGGCCAGGGATGTAGCTCAGTGGTTCTGGCACCTGCCTTGCAAATACAAGGGCCTGGGTTCAATCCCCATTAACCACATACAACAATGCTGGGAGTGTAGACTCACGCCCACCAGCAATCAGAACCACATACCACAGGGCTGGGTGTGGTGGCTCACGCCTGTAATCCCAACATTTGGGAGGCAGAGGTAAGAGGATTGTACGAGTTCAGGGCTGAGCTCAGGGCCAGCCTGAACTACAAAAGCAAGACCCTGTCTGAAAAAAAAAAAAAAAAAGTTATACTGTGAATATGTCTGTCAGTATTGCTTCCCTTGGTGTCAGTGAAAGAAGAAAGTAAAAGTGGGATTATGAAATATACTTCTTTAATAATAGAGTGATGAGCTAGCATGTTGCCTCTTACCTGAAATTCCAGTACTCAGGAGGCAGAAGCAGGAGGATTGCTGTGAGTTTGAGGCCAGCCTGGGCTACATAGTGAGTTCAGGGTCAGCCCGAACTACAAATTGAGACCCTGTCTCCAAAAACTGGTGGTAATAATAATAATAATAATAATAATATTGAATGATGGGATTTAGCTCAGTGGCACAGCACCTGCCTGGCAAGCACAAGGTCCCCTGAGTTCTATCCCTAGTACCAAAAAAAACCAAAAATAGAATGATAGTCATAAAATGTCCATGTAAAAGAGAATCAAAGGCCTTACTTATTTTATGGTGTAGGTTCTGTTTTAATATAGGGCACTGATATAGTTTAAAATAATAGAATGACACCTATTCAAGAAATATTTAAAAAGGACTGCTATATACTGGGAATTACTCTCAAGATGTAGTGGTGCGTAAAGTCAGGTGTCCTGCTGTCCTGGAGCATCTACTTGTAATAGGAGGAGCCAGAAAACAAGTTACATAGGCTGATTCATTAGCTGATCAGTCAGTACAGCTTTCACTGTACACTTCTGTCAGTTTGGCCAACAGCACGGATCACTTAGTAGCAGAGTAAAACGGTCTGATCACTTTAAGTATCACAGACCTGAAGCGATGGAATTTTGGGGAACTAGAGGCAAAGCTTTTTAGAAAATAGCCAATGCCCTCAGTGACTCCTGCAGTCCTCGAGAGTGACTTTTGTCTCTCTCAAGTGCACTCTTTTGCTGGCCTCGGGTTAGCATAGAATGTCAGCTTTCTCTCTGAAGTAACACAAAAAATGTGCTGAGGGGTATCACTGACTTCACATAGAACCCTTTGTTGAGTCTTATAAAAACACAGTTGAGGCTAAGGGTGTGGCTCACTGGTAGAGCACTTGCTTGGCATTTGCAAGGCCCTAGAGTTGAGCCCTACGAATACAAAAAAATAAAGAAAAGAAGAAAGCCAAAAATATAAATAATTTAAAGAACAAATCAGAAGAGATACAGTAGAAATAGGAAGGTGGACTTCGTGCAGAAAGGGAGATGATCTGTGACAGGAGAGGTGAGGCCACGGTACAGACAAGGAAGTAAAATGGTCTAGATTCTATGAGGATAGCTGCTGTTTTCCCAAGTTGAATGAAATTATTATGTATGCCAAAGATATACCAACAATTTACAAAAGCTGTGTAGAGATAAACGCAGTGTCTTGGAATGACATTATGTTTGAAATTTCATACTAAAACCTGGAACAAGAAGCTGCTAATATTTGAGAAAGCTTTGTTTGTTTATTGCTAATCTTTCCTTATGTAGGCTTCTGAGCTCCCAATGATATCCTTTGGTAACATTATCTGATTTTAAATCATTTTTTTTTTACATGAAGATTTCTGTATTGTGAAAAACTATACTTGTTAAAGATATTTTATCTTGGTAACCAAATACAAATATGACATGCTATTTATATTAAACATGCTACATATTTTTTTCATTTAGAAAGATGGTTTATTTGGTTATGTGAGGAATGTCATAATAAACTCAGAAGCATTTTTGTCATATCTACTCAAAAGTTTTTGCTCACTTTTTAAAATGTTCTCTTGCAAAAGAACTACAGCTGTCCAAGTAATGCATTTACATGCCAAAACATTTTTAACAAAAAGAAAGAAAGACTGTCATTCACTTGACCAGCTACTCATGGTAAACTTTGCCTTTAAATTGGAGAGACTTATTAATGTAGTTGCTGTTGCTTTTGTTATACCTATGGTTTTTGCTTTTCTGTTTTTGAAGTTGAAGAGAGTGTGCTCTCTCTGGGAGTCTAGTTAATTGCAGTGAGTAGAGCAATAGACAACAATCATGTCTTTTAAAGCCCTTTCTAATCCAAGGATTTTATGATTCTATATTTACCTTTGCCTTCGCTTTCTTTACTTGGTGAAGAGTGAGCGGGGATCATGTCCGTGCTGTGCTGGAAAGTGAACTGGGCCAGCAGTGTAGGAGGTGAGGAGCATTAAGGGCCTGTCTGTGTTGTAGAGGATTCTTAAGAGGCAATTACTGTGGACTTCTTACACTCCCTTATAGTGTATATGTATGTGTGTGTGTGTGTGTATATATATATATATATATATATATATACACACACACACTTTTTTAGTTGTAAATATTTTTATAATTAGGAGAAAAGAAAAAAACCCAAAGATAAAAACAGATTTTACACAATACCTTTTTCAAATACCTTAAACAGATAATCTTTGAATTTTTATAAGTGGATCAATATATAAATCATCTAAAAGGTGATTGATTAAAGCTTTTGAAAATAATTTGGGGAGGGGATTGTACTTCTTTTTTTTTTTTTTTTTTGTACTTCTTAATATTAGGACTAAGTTTATTGTTTTACAGAGAACAGTTTCCTGAAAAAAAAATTTTCTTAGTGGCAAGATAAAATTTATGCTAGATATTTTATGGTCATTAGAACTCAAACAGTCACATTCATGTCTGTGACCCCAACCCCAAATATACCATCTCAACCTGTACTCAAAAATTGTTATTAGAGCTGAACCCAGTACCCATTCTTTATGCAATAATGGAAAAAAAGATAATGTGAAATAAAATAGTGAATTTTTATGTGTTCTTTTTAGTCCATCTAAAATATTCCCTTTCAGAAAATATAAAAATGTTTTTATGCATAGTATATTGGAAGCACAGCACTGACTTTGAGTTTCAAAGTTGGAAAAATGAGATTGATGTCCTACACGGCTGTAAAATGCCAAAAATAAGTAGAACTGAAATGAATTAAAGCTCAGTGCTCAGAAAGGCGAAGGAAAAGCTTCATATCAAAGGTGGCTGTAATTGAAAGGTTCCAAATAAGTATTTAAAACCACCCCTCCTGGGACTTCCAAGATTTCTGAATTTCAAATTGGCGTTTTATGTTTGACAAGGTGACATTGTATAAGAAATGTATTGTAAAACACTGCTGTACGATAGGAAAATGATTGAATGTAAATATTTCAAGATGTGGACCACTGTTCAAATGTTATCATAAATCTTTGCCATTGTTTTAGGGGATAACTTCATGCATATATGAGCTGAATTGATAGAGCTAGCTCTTGGAAGAGAAATTATGAGTGAGTTTCTGCCTCTCTCCCACCACTAGTTTGCTTGTACCATTTAAATGACCTATTAGAACTTTGCTGTTACTATAGTAGGCATCTTATTCATAAGTTAGTTCAGAAAGCCTTTTTTTGAAAGATACTGTATCTGGCATTGCTTTTGTCCTATTCACTAAGAGATCTGAAATATTGTTTTGTGAAATTGGAATGGATTAAGGTAATTTGTACTCTTCAACTCTGAAAAAGAAAACAGCTTGAACTGTATGATTAACTACCCTTCCGTTCTTTCTAGATTTGGAAGGTTTACAGTTGCTGCTCTTCAGTCCAAAGTAGAACAGTATGAACGAGAAACCAGCCGCCTCAAGAAAGCCTTGGAACGAAGTGACAAGTATATAGAGGAACTAGAATCTCAAGTTGCACAACTAAAAAAGTCAAGTGAAGAGAAAGAAGCCATGGATGCCATTTGCCAGAGAGCACTTTCTACAGATGCTAAAGGGGTCAGGGAGGAAGATGTGGCCTCAGATGATCAAGGTGACAGTGCCAGAGAGCAGCCTAGCTCATCCACCTCCAGTTCTTCTAACCTGGCAAAGCCTTCCAGCAGCAGACTGTCTGACACCAGCACTTCGAGACAGGAAAGCACCAGCAAAACAGAAACAAACCATCCTAAAAATAAAGATCTGTATCAAAAACAGGTAGAAATAATGTTAGACGTGACAGATACAAGTATGGATACTTATTTGGATGGAGAATGGGGTAATAAGCCAAGAAATTGTGTAGCCTACAAAGATGAGCTTTATGACCTTCCAGCTCCATGTACTCCTTTATCCCTTAGTTGCCTTCAGTTAAATACTCCAGAAAATAGAGAGAGCTCTGTGGTCAAAGCAGGAGGTTCCAAAAAGCACTCAAATCATCTCAGAAAATTGGTATTTGATGATTTTTGTGATTCACCAAATGTTTGTGATAAAAACTGTTCTGAA
The DNA here is from genome assembly GCA_004026965.1 of Petromus typicus. Classification (NCBI taxonomy): domain Eukaryota; kingdom Metazoa; phylum Chordata; class Mammalia; order Rodentia; family Petromuridae; genus Petromus; species Petromus typicus. Next base: position 64,509 of record PVIR01001654.1, on the reverse strand, counting down.
GCTGATATAAGTAGAAGTGAAAATGAAAAGAAATCAGAATGTTTTGCTTCCCCAAAGACGGGATTTTGGGATTGCTGCTCTACAAGCTACGCCCAAAGCTTGGATTTTGAAAATTCCGAGGGGAACATAATAGCAAACTCTGTTGGAGAAATGTCTCCAAAATTAAGTGAGAAATCAAGCTCATGTTCATCCAAGAGACTGAATTCTATTCGCTCGTTTGAAATGAACCGGACAAGAACATCCAGTGAAGCATCAATGGACGCTGCTTACCTTGACAAAATCTCTGAACTGGATTCAATGATGTCCGAGTCAGACAACAGCAAGAGCCCTTGTAATAACGGTTTTAAGTCAGTGGATTTGGATAGGTTATCAAAGTCATCTCAAGGCAATGAATTTCTTGAGGAACCTGTCAAGTTGGAAGAAAGAACTGAGCTGAAACTTCCCAAAGGTTCTCTAACTGCTGATCAGTTAGAAAACGGAAATGAATGGAAACCCACTTCCTTTTTTCTCCTCTCTCCATCTGACCAAGAAATGAATGAAGATTTTTCACTCCACCCCAGTTCTAATCCAGAAACTAATGAAATCAAACCCCCAAGCTGTTTATTTCAGACAGAGTTTTCCCAGGGTGTTTTGTTAAGCAGTTCACATAGGCTTTTTGAAGATCAAAGGTTTGGGTCATCTTTGTTTAAGATGTCTTCAGAGATGCACGGTCTTCATAACCACGTTCAGTCTCCTTGGTCTGCTCCCTTTGTGCCTGAAAAGAGGAATAAAAATGTGAATCAGTCAACAAAAAGAAAAATCCACAGCAGCCTTTCCAGTGCCAGCCCATCAAAAGCAACTAAAAGTTGACTCATTAGGAAAGTCTCAGTTATGTTTTTTTTTCCTGAAAGGAAAAGTTTTGAAAGTTACTTTTTCTTTTCATAAATATAGTCTGAATTGATAATCTTCAGTCAAATGTCAGTTCAGAATAGTGGGTTAACTTGTGCCCCCGTAAATCTTTTACATTGTTTTGAAAAGACTTTTAGATCTTTTTATTTGGGGATCTTTGTGACCAGAGAATGAAGAGAGAGCTGTTTGTTTAATGAATGTATGTGTCTTGGCTGGCTGTGTTTTGTTTCTTGAATCTTATGTAACTATTTAGATACTGCTAATGAGGCTCAGTTATCTTCACATCTTGGGTTTCTTAAATAAAAATTTTTGTATTATCTATGCACTGATCATAAGACATTTGACTTTTTTTAATGCTTTTTCCAAGAGTGGAAATGGTTTTGTGTGGCCCTTCTTATTTATGTGTAGTGATGGGCTGATGCAAGGCTGTGTTGGAGAAATAGCACTCTGAGCTTAGTCCAATATTCATTTACTTTTTCTTTAGGTTTTATATATATGTTTGCATTTTTTAACATTGTGATTTGTCCAGTTTTTGTGAAAATGTTCTATTACTATGAAAGAATACATTTTCTATATAAAAATACTTGTTTCATATCAGGCAACTTACATTTATGTTTTCAATTTTTTGTCAAGCAGCCTATATTGGCATATTCATCCTATGTCAGGTTGCTTATATTTGCTCATCTTTTTGTGTGTAAAGTCGGAATTTGAGTACACTTTGGATGACATGGAGCAGTTGGGTTTGTTGGAGGAACTTAAACATATTGGTTTCATTGTTCTACATGTATAGGTGCAAAAGCATCTTTCCAAAATACTGATCCATTTGTGTCTTAGGGAGGTGGTTTTGAAGTGATGAAGTTCTTACTTGCATGTGACTGTTCTTTGTGGAAACAATGCATGGTAATATTTTTGCTTACTGTATTTTCTGTACTTAAGAGAAAGAAGTTTCATTTGTCTAGTAGACTGTCTTTTATGTAGGATGTTTTTCTTAAAGAGTATGGAGAGGACAAGGATAGGTAAGTACTAAGCACAATTTGTAATTTAGGCCCTAAAAGAGTGTGTTTTTCCAAACCTGTTTGGTCTGCCTGTGAGGGTTCTAAAAGTGGGTTTATAGCTAATGGCTTGTTTATCTAATGCACAGTGAATGTTTTACGTTAATACCGTATTGCTTTACATTAATTCTGCATGCTTTCTATGTGAATTGAATAAAGGAGGTCATAAGCACTGTATGTTTTGGTGTCTCAGATATTACATTAACCTATACAGACCAGAAAAACTCACCTTTAATTTATTTTACAATACAGGGATATACCATCTGTGGCCCATGTACCACATCTTGTCAACAGCTATTTTTAAAAGTCCTGTGACCAAAACCTCAGTTTTTACTTTTAAAAAAGCCAAAGAATATTTCATGACACATGAAAATTATATGAAATTCAGAGTTTATCACTTCTGCATAGTCTTATAGGAATATAACTTCACTTGTTTACATACTGTCTGACTCCTACTACAACAGAGTTGAATAGCAGCAAGAGACTATCTGTCTCAAAACCCTAAAATATTTACTCTTAATTTTTTACAGAGAAAACTGCTGATCTTGGTTCTAATTGACATTGAAGGTTCAGTGAAACCATAAAAATAGAGTAAATCACTTTTCTTATTTGGAGAATCATGCTCTCGAGTTCCAGAAGTAATATATAAACGTGTTTTGTCATTTACTTTCAATAATTGTTCATTATTTGTCTGATATGGTTATATATTAGGAAATCATGAAGAAATCTAAGATTTTTTTTGTCACAGTACATTTTAGGGACCTATGATCAATATATTTTTGTACCCCTCAAAAAATTCATATATTAAAACAACTGCCATAACAATAGTATTAAGAGAAGAGGGCTTTGGGAAGTGTCCTGCCTGCTAAGTGGGATTGGAGCCTTGTTAGCGAGGCCTGAGGGGCCTCCCTCCCCTCTCTGCACCTGGCACTGAGAGAGCTAGGCCTGCAGGCCTCAGCAGACACCAGATCTGATCTGATGCCGTCCCCGACCTTACAACTGAGAAATTTCTATACTTTATCAACTGGCAAGTGTGTAAAGTATTTTACATGAGCCCAAGTGGATTAGGATGAGGGGTAAATGTCACTGTTAATTCTCCCTGGAAGCAAGAATGTGTATTTTTAAAACCCAAATACATTTGTATTGCATATATAGCCTGATTTACTGACTAACTGAGGAGAAAGCACCTCTGTTGGACCAGACAGTTTCTCAGCTGCTTAATTCCAAAAGCATCCCTCTGTCCTCCCTAAAACTACTGCATACGTTAATTTAGTTAAACCCAGGCTATTTCTGAGTTAACAGGGATAATTGTTCAGAATTTTATTTTAATCACATTATCATTCTTGCTCTTTGCCATAATCTGCCATAACATATATGCTAGTTTTGTAGATTTTCAAATGTACATATTATAGCCACACACTTCAAACAACATTGAGATCAAATATTTTCCCTAACACCCATTTCATCCCTTCTTCAAACCTTGTGGGACAAGTAGTACTGTCATCCCCAATTCACAGAAAAGTAAGTTGAGGATTAGTAACCACACAGCTGGAATAGGGCAGAATGGCACCTTCAGACTGGGCCCGCCGGTAGCTTGTGCTCTTCTTCTCAAGCCCACACTTGCAGACAAAAGGACAGCTGGATGTGAAATTTGCCAAGCGCTCCTATGTATTTTGGGAGTGTAAGTTTAGTCTTTTCAGGTAATGTTTAGTTCCTCACTCTCTTCCTAGGTCTGATTAAACAGACTCAACAAAAGTTGCCAATTTTAAGTTTAATGATTCACATTAATTGGAATTTTTTAAAATTTTTTAATCTTTATTGGTAATTACATATATGCATCATGATTGCACTCCATAATGGGGATTTGTACCAGTATAAAACACAACTTAATTCTCATTTTTTCCCATAGCCCTACCCACCCTACCGCCCCCCCATATACATAAAATGTGTTTCCTTTTTTGTTACAATCTCATCATTTTTTCCCCTTCATTCTATTTTACATTGAGCATTTTCTATTTTACAATATATAACATACAATTCTAGGACTCATTTACATCTTTATTTTCTCATAACAGAGAAAAGATGCGATATGTACCTCTCTGTGCCCTATTTATTTCACTTATGAGGATATCCTCATTAACTCAGAATTTTTAATAAATTTAACCTCCTCCTTATTGGTTAGCTTCACGAAGTAAGATAATGCACTATCAATTAGCAGATGCTTAGTGCATGTTTTTATAAAAACAGCTTTTGATTGCTAATCTTTCTAAAATGCTATGGCTGTAAGAATGTGGCAAGGGTTTATTTCGGGAGTAGGCGTTTTTTGAGACAAGATTCACTGTGTAGCCCAGGATGTTTTGAAAATCACAGTGATCCTCCTGCCTCAGCCTCCTGAGTGCTGGGATTATAGGCATGCACCCCTACTCCCTACTTCTCTTTTAATTTTTAAAAGCTATCCCACCCAGAAACTACAAAGCTAAATCAGATTACCTAAAAACTGAAAATTGTAGACTAATATTTACTGTCCCTAAATTTCAAGTGTTTTCCTCTTAAACCCTTTGGTATCTACATTGGTTTCAAACAACAAAGTATTAGTGAGCAAGAAAATAATTTGAACTGTAAGATGTTTCGAGAGTTTACTTTTTATATACTTAAACGGTTTTCAATTCTTCACAGTGTAATGTATGAACAATGTTTTTTCCTCAAAAAAAAAAATGTACCCGTGGTTGATGTTTGTACAGAGCTCCAAATTGAAATGAGCAGGTTATGGTGTATGGCCTGTTAGGAGAGTTTCCCAAAAGCCCACTGTGAAAGTCTTTCATGCCTATTTGTGGAAGTCCTGCTGTACAGCCTTTGCCTAGCACCATGTAACCTGATCCTTTTAATAATCCTTGCCAGAGAAAAAACCTTTTAAGCAATGATTTCAGAGTGCACAGTGAACATTTATTGCCTAATTCTCGGAACCCCACTCATAGCAGGGAAGCATCTATTAAGATGCAGATTTCTTTTAAGAATCCATCTCGAGCACAAGCAAGAGTGATCTTCGTTCTTATGTGCCTGAAGCAGTCTAGAATACCTTGGTTACAGCTCCACCTCTTTGAAATAGATTCATTGGTCTGCTTGCCCGAACAGAGAAGAGACCCCCACAAATGTTATTTGGATTAAAAGCTTGTGTAGAAGTGTGAACTTTACATGTTTATAATTTGGAGCGAAGAGACCCTTTCCCAAAGGTCATGTTTGACTTAGACATTTATGGGGACTTATTTGTGAGGAAGGACAATGTAATGATGGTCCAGTCTGACTCTCACATTACCAAGTTTTTCAAAGTGTCCATATCAGAGATAACGTTAGCAGTGAAGAGATCTTAGCTTTATGCTATTCGAACTGGGTTCTTGGAGGATGAATAAGAAAAAGGCATCTCTTCTGGTTGTCAGTAGGCTGGAGAGGGTTCCTTCCCGTCCAGCAGCTGTCTAGAGGAGGCGCCCAAGGACTCCCTGACGTTGGGGCTCCAGCCTGAGGTTGCACACTGGGCTTGCTCGCTTCCTGTCGGCCTCCCACCGGCCCTGGGTCGAGTCCTAGCTTCCTGGCCCGGCGTCCTGAAGGCCAGACAGTGGCTCCCGCGGCGATGGAATCCTTAGGAGGTAGCAGCCTGGCCCATCAACGGCCCATTAGGCCTGGGCTCGGCGGGCGCAGGGCGGGCGGGAACAGGCGGGTCTCGTCCGGCAGCCCAATGGGGGGAAGGGGCGGGGCTGGTCCGCCGCCCGCAGCCCCAGCGCCCGCGGCTCCCGCCCGAGGCCCGACCGCCCAGGCCGGCTGCCCAGCTCCCCGCCCTCTCAGGGCCGCCTCTCCCAGTCCCTCCCAGGCCTCTCTCGAACGGCCCGCTCTGCGGTCTCGCTTCATTTTATTGCCACTCTGGAAACCTGCGATTAAGACTCGAAACCAACAAAGAGTTTTCTTTCCACCTTAACCTTGCACACAATCCTTTAACAAATTAATTAATCCTAATGAATTAACACTTCATTTATTTAAACGCGCTACAGTCCATGAATTAAATTTTCATGCAGTGATTAAAGGCTGTTAAAATATGCATGATTTCGTTAAAATTTTATAATAAATCAGGGCAATGTGTTACATGACAAGGCAACTATTTCCCAGTCCCTCGCAAGGGGCTTTGATTTGTGCGAGCGGCGGAGGAGGGGCTGGCGGCGCCGGGCGGGCGGCAGGACCCAGCTCTGCGCTGCCGGCCGCTCTCGCCGCCTCGCCGGTCCTCCGCGGCTTCCAGACCCTCCGGGGATCCCGCCGCTGCTGGCGCTGGCGGCCCGGAGCCCGCGGCGCCGGCGTCGGTCCTCGGAGCCGCACCTGCGGGACTGGAAGGTCCTGTCTGCGCCCGCCAGGCTCGAGCGGAGCCCCGGGTGTGCGCGTGGGGAGCGGGCGGCGCGTCTGGCGTCTGCTGTGGTTTTGTCGTTGCAGTTTCACCCGCGACCTGGAAGCGGGCACCTCCTCTGACCCGCGCTGCTCCAGCTCCAAAGGGGCTGAGCCTGGGCGGTGCGGTGCGGGGGGCCTGTGCCCCTGGGGCCCTGAATCACTGGGGCCAGGAGGTGTTATATTGTACAAGTGTTATATTGTTCACTGGGCTTTGAGAATTGCCCTGTTACCTGGCAGGCGGGTGGAGAGAGTGACCCCTGGAGATCCGAGTCAGGCTCCGCCCTGGGGCATTTGCAAGGTTGGGTGAATGGAGATGAGGCTGGTGAGAGACGTATAAAGATCTGTCTGTATAACGTTCAGCAGCGAGACCAGTGACCAGTGCTGAGACCCATCATCCCAGAAAAAGGCTGGGACCCGTCATCGAAAGGTCACCAGCCAAGTCTCTGAGTGGGCGGGTCCATATCTAAGAAAATCTCCCCCGTGTAAGTGACATTTCTTTTAATGTCCAGAGGAAAGAAAACAATGGATTTGTCACTGTTTTATTTGGGAACTATGCCTGGCGTGCCCATCACCCCCGGGAGCCTTAGAAGTGAAGATCCTGCCCAGCCCCAGGGCTTTGCTCACGATGGACCATGGGGACCGAGGGAGAGGCGGCTGTGGTCAGGGCAGGAGGACAGTGACTACCGGGAAATCCCTGAGCGCCAGCGACGGAGGAGAACGTATCCCAGCCCCAAAGGGCAGCGCTACTGCTCCATCGACCACCGTGAGTGGGCGGGGGTCGTCGCCCAGGCATCCGTGACTGTCAGGAGGTCCTCAGGATCGAAAGGAGCCAGTGACGGCCACTGGGGACATACATGTCCGGCGGTGTAAGGAGTAGCAATAGCACGGAGTGGTCTCAAAGTTGTTCAGGACCCTGGGAAAGTGGTTCGAGGGGAGCGGGAGTACTGAATGTGTCCTTCCTCTGCTCCATCCTTAGGACAGACAGACAGTGCCAGACAGGAGGCCACAGGAATACCTGGCCCAAGTGGAGCCCCTGTCTCCAAGACCCGAAACCTGTAGCCAAGGCCCTCTCTTCCCTAGCCAGAAGCCACACTGGCATCTTCCGGAGAGAAGGGGCCTCCTTTCAAACTGGGCAATGACACTGATCTAAATATCTGCTGCCCTAGTCTGAAAAAACAAAACCAGAGGTCTCCAAGTAGCAGGGCCCACAGGTAGGCCCAGAACCCTTGGTGTCCTCTGAGTTTAGGGTCCCACACTGTCCTCACATAGGTAGATACAGAGCTTCCCTGCACTTATATCCACATTTCCTCGAGTGAATCTTCAGTCAAAACAATTTGAGTTCAACCCTTGGAGGTAGAACAGGGCATTGACTGCTGTGTCAAATGCTAATTTTCCCTGGGTCCCACTGGGAGAAGAAAGGCAACACCCAAATGGGCGACCTCTGTCCAGTCTGTCCCAGCTGAGTGGAAGGCAGGTCAAAGGTGAGGAGAGTTCTGGGCCAGTCTTCCCTTCTAACAACTGCTGTGCTCCCTGAACCAGGACAGAAGTGCTGCCAAGGAAATTTGAAGTGAAGCCTGCCAGAGTAGGAGGAGAAAATTAATTAATGAGGGAAAAAAATGTGTCTCTGATCCAGATGATAGACTCCCTGTCCCTGGGGGCAAAAATTCCTTGGAAATCAATAGCTGTGCATTCATTATCCTTCTCCTGATAAAATGCAAAGCTATGAGATGGTGTGTACGGGGAGGTGTTGGTCATTAAACAAGAAGAAGGTGGGGGAAAATGTCCAGGAATCTATGCCAAGGCTCAGACCCCACGTGGGCATCATTAGCACAGGCAGGAACCAACTAATTACAACAGTTGCCAAGCCAGGAAAACAAAGCAGTGACATATGGGTGAGCTGAGTCCAGGCCTTACCACCCTTTCCTTTTGCCCTCATGGGCTTTGTATAGTCCAAGGAATTTCCTGTCTCACATTTTATCCTGGAGCCCAGGTCCAGCTGGAGGGTGAGACTAACTCTTTAGGCATCACCCCATATTTCTGATAGAGAAATTCCCTCTATCACACCTGTTAAACGTGTACCAGATGCACTGTGCTCCTGTGGCTTCCTGTGCTCACAGACTGTCACCTCTTGAACACTACCCTATCCCTGCCTTATACCTCATTTCATCTCTAAGGCTCTCTGAGCCTTTGGGGGAGGGAAACTAGGTAGCAGGTAAATGAAGAAGGGGTGAAATAATTGGTTTCCGAAAAAGAACAGGCTGGAATGAAGATTAACAGCTCTGCCTGGAGCAAACACACCCCTCCTGCCCAGTCTCCACCTCCCTTTTAATGAGACCTTGTCAAGGATTTCTAGAGACCTCCAGCCAACCCCTGCTTGTTAAAACACCCTTGCATTTTCTTCTGACCCTCCCCAGCTAACATTTCTTCTTCCTAAATGCTGCACTGATTGATGGAGTTGTGACACATGCCACCATGGAAAACAAGTGGCTTACATGGGCATCCAGTCCAAAAGGGGAAGAAAAGAAAAACTGTGCTTTCACATTTCTTAGGAGATATTTTAGACAGAGGTATAGCCTCTCTCCTCCAGCTCAGAAAATACTCTGCACCCCCAAAAGAGATAAGTAAAAAGAGAAACTCCAGGCTGCTGTATTTCTTCTGGGGACCCCCAGGGTAAACTAAGGTTGACTTGGGATGCTAGGAACTCTCTCCTTCCCCACCCCCATGGATCCACTTGGCCCTAAACCTGGACTGTCTGCTTTTCTTGGGCCCTGAACCTGTCAGGGTTTTCGGTCCAGCATTTCTGGAAAGGCCTACTGCTGGCTGCAGGCGCTGGACCTCGGGAGGGTGGGGTGCCCTGGGGGAGCTTTCTTACCCCCCACCGGGAGCTCTCCATCCGCCACAACGGGAGTCAGGAAAGATTAGGTTAAATCCGGACACCCGTTGCGACAGCGACCACAGGACTCACTCTTTCCCTCCAGCGACGTCCCGCTCTTCGTCCATTCCCCGTCGAGATAAAGTTGCATTTAGCGCTCCCAGGGGAAAGCGTAATGGATGGAGCCAGGGCTCCTTCTCACACCAGCGAGTGAACATCCTTTTCGCTTCCCTCTGGCGCTAGAAGGAAGAGTGTGTGTGTGTGTGTGTGTGTGTGTGTGTGTGTGTGTGTGTGTGTGAGTGAAAGGACAGCAAAGACAGGAAAAAGAAAAGCCATGATGGTGCCTGTGGGTTCTTCTTGGATCTGAACAGGTGAGTGGAGCTGCTAAGTACACAAGCATTTTGCAAAGGAGAAAGATAAGATTCACAGCGTGCGAGTCCCTGGGTTTACAGAAATCAGCTCTGCTCTTTGGTGGAAATACAGACCTCCTTGGTGTAGGAAAGACTTGAAACATTAGTTATCTGATTTCTAGTCCGCATAAGCAGCCCTCTGCTGCTCTGCAGCTCTCTTGTGGCAGATGTGATAACATCTGGGCCATTATTATCACCCGGGGCAAGCACTGAGTCCCTAGGGACTCAGGCACCTGCACAGCAGCTCCTAGCACGGCCTTGGTCTGCCTGCCACACGAGGACCATGTAACAGGTTGGCTAATTGATTTATTCCTCTTAGTCTTGATTTCACAGTAATTAAAAATAAACTTATAGGTGGGGCCAGAGCGTGTGCTTGTTTTCAAATTTATTTGAATTAATATTTCGAATCACATTTTCCAATAAATTAACTTCCTCTTGTTTTCTATTGAAGAAGAAATACAAGTACAGAGCAATAAAAGAGTCAAAACGAGGGAAGAGAAAAGAAAGTTCTCTTCATATCTTATCTTTTTCTTATATTTTTATCTTTTCTTTTTCTGGAGGTTCCAGAATAAAAGGTGTGCGTGCGTGCGTACATGTGTGTTTGTGTGTGTGTACGTGTGTGTGTGTGTGTGTGTGTTGAGGAAAGGATCCTAGGTACACCCTGTTGACTATTTTTTCCTTTTGATTACTAGAACCCTCAGATCACCCGGAGCTCTTTTGAAAACGTGGGTTTGTACACAGTTAGAGACGCACAATTTCATTTCAACAGCTCTTTCTGAATAAAAAGCACATGCTCCGTGTGGCTTCTAAGTGGCTGTCACTGGTAGTGCCTGACACAGTTATACTAACAACAACAACAAAGTATGGAGAGGAAATTAAATTATGTGGAAATCAATAGTCTGACTGCTTCAAACAATGTCTGTCAACGCGATGATCCTCCAGAAACCTATTTTTAAACCTTGAAAGAAACGGGTTCTTGCAGCAAAAGACAGCACCGCCCGCGTTTCTATGTTGTTTTCCTCTGTAGGTAGAAGAACTCGCAGTTATAATTTAGCATACAAACGCCCAGCTGTATACATTATATAACTGCTGTCAGGCATCCGAGAAAGAAGTTGTGCCTAAGTAAAGCGTATAGATTCAGAGCCTGCGAGGGAGAAGAAGGGAAAACAAAACAAAACAAAACAAAACAAAACACAGCGAGGAGTGCAGTGGGTTCCTAGTCCGCCCTCCAAAGGTGCCCACCTTCAGACAATAGCTGACCCGTCTGATCTTTCCAGACGATGGTGGAAAGGACGCGTGCAGCGCGCATGCCTGGGCAGCTACAGGTGCATCACCTGCGCGGTCCTCGCCGGTGGTCACTATAAGAGAGGCTCCCACGCGCCGCTCGCTGCCCGACGAGTGCGCGCGCGCGCAGACGCACGGCGCCGCCGAGAGGAAGGGCGCGCGCCAGACGGACGGAGACAGCTGATGCCCGTCCACGCGGCGGGGCTGCGAGCTCTCGCGAGAGCTCCCCGGGCCGGCCGCGAGAAGTGGGACTCAGGTGTAAGAGGAGTGCATCCCGTCTGCGCGCGGGGCTAGAGCTCTCCGAGAAGCGGCACTGCGAGGCCGGCGCGCGGCGCTCTGCGCGGTCACAGGCAGCGCCGGGCGGCGGCAGGAGCAGCAGGACCTCGGAAGGGAGGCCGGGGCCGGCGCGCGCACTTTCCCGCGGACTTTCGGAGTGTTTGTGGATTTACATGCCAAGTGGCCAAGATGATGTCCATGAACAGCAAGCAGCCGCACTTTGCCATGCATCCTACCCTCCCTGAGCACAAGTACCCGTCGCTGCACTCCAGCTCCGAGGCCATCCGGCGGGCCTGCCTGCCCACGCCGCCGGTAAGCGCCCCGCGCCCCGCCCGGCCCGGCCCGCCCCTCCCCCAGCCGCGCGGGCGGCCGCCCCGTCCCGGGCAGGGTTGGCGGCCCCGGGCTCCGCGCCGTGCGCCGCGCGGTGTGGGCGCCTGCGGTCGGAGAGGGGAGCTGGCCCGGGCCGCGGCTCTCGACTGCCCTCCACTTTCTCTAATTCCGCGCCTCGGAAAGGCGGGCTCTGCGTGCTCGGGTGTGTGACACGGTCCCCAGCTGCGAGTTACATCTCCCATTTCTTCTTCTTCTTCTTCTCCTCCTCCTCCTCCCCGCCTGTTTCGTCTCCCACGCCCGTGCCCGGAATGTGTCCCTGTGTCCCCGTTTCCTCCTCGTGCCTCTGCGCCCTCTCCGCTCCTGTCCCTTCCCGTGTGCCCCACGATGTGTCCCCTTTCCGTTTCGTCTTTCCCGCTCTCCACTCTGCCCCCTCACCCCCGTTATTTTGGTTGCTTTGTGTTTGCCTTTTGCTCCTTGCTTTCCGGCTTGTGTGTGTTTTGTTTTGTTCTTTTCTTTTTTGGTTTTGTGGTTTTTTTGGTTTGGTTTGTGTCGCCTGCAGCTGCAGAGCAACCTCTTCGCCAGCCTGGACGAAACGCTGCTGGCGCGGGCCGAGGCGCTGGCGGCCGTGGACATCGCGGTGTCCCAGGGCAAGAGCCACCCTTTCAAGCCGGACGCCACGTACCACACGATGAACAGCGTGCCCTGCACGTCCACGTCCACCGTGCCGCTGGCGCACCACCACCACCACCACCACCACCACCAGGCGCTGGAGCCCGGCGACCTGCTGGACCACATCTCGTCGCCGTCGCTGGCGCTCATGGCCGGCGCGGGGGGCGCGGGCGCGGCGGGCGGTGCCGGCGGTGCCCACGACGGCCCCGGGGGCGGTGGCGGCCCCGGGGGCGGCGGCGGCGGCCCCGGGGGTGGCGGTGGCCCCGGGGGCGGCGGCGGCCCCGGGGGCGGCGGCGGCGGTGGCCCGGGCGGCGGGCTGCTCGGCGGCTCCGCGCACCCGCACCCGCACATGCACGGCCTGGGCCACCTGTCGCACCCGGCGGCGGCGGCCGCCATGAACATGCCGTCCGGGCTGCCGCACCCGGGGCTGGTGGCGGCGGCCGCGCACCACGGCGCAGCGGCGGCTGCAGCGGCGGCGGCGGCCGGGCAGGTGGCGGCGGCGTCGGCGGCGGCGGCCGTGGTGGGCGCGGCGGGCCTGGCGTCCATCTGCGACTCGGACACGGACCCGCGCGAGCTCGAAGCGTTCGCCGAGCGCTTCAAGCAGCGGCGCATCAAGCTGGGCGTGACGCAGGCCGACGTGGGCTCGGCGCTGGCCAACCTCAAGATCCCGGGCGTGGGCTCCCTCAGCCAGAGCACCATCTGCAGGTTCGAGTCGCTCACGCTCTCCCACAACAACATGATCGCGCTCAAGCCCATCCTGCAGGCGTGGCTGGAGGAGGCTGAGGGCGCGCAGCGGGAGAAAATGAACAAGCCCGAGCTCTTCAACGGCGGCGAGAAGAAACGCAAGCGGACTTCCATCGCCGCGCCGGAGAAGCGCTCCCTCGAGGCCTACTTCGCCGTGCAGCCCCGGCCCTCCTCGGAGAAGATCGCCGCCATCGCCGAGAAACTGGACCTCAAAAAGAACGTGGTGCGGGTGTGGTTTTGCAACCAGAGACAGAAGCAGAAGCGGATGAAATTCTCGGCCACTTACTGAGGGAGGCGGGAGGTGCCGGGCGGTGGAGCGGGAGCTGAGGGGGCGCCTCAGGGGACTTTTCCCCTGACCTGCCTCCTCTAGCTTTTGGAGTGTCCGTTATCCTGCCTGCGCTTGGAAAGTCTCTCTCCTCCTGTCCTTGCCTGTGCCTCTCTCTGCTCTCCCTGCCCATATGTCCCCAGTCCCTTGATGGCCTAAACACAGGGGTGCTGGAAGTGGAGAAAGGAGTGGGTGGCAGGGGCGAGGAAGGGCGCATCTAGGTGAGTAGGGAGTGGGGGAAGGAAAGCAGAGAGTGGACTGGGGTTTTTGAGGAGCAGGATGGTTCTGGGGGTTAGGGTGGGGGGAGATGTGGGAAGGGTTGGGAAATGGACTGTTTTTGACCAGAGACATTTATCAGAATCTCTTGGGGACCAAGGAACTATGTACAAAATCAAACTCATCAACCACCAAAAATTAGACAAATAAAGACAACGAAACAAGAGCAAGGAAAAATGCTTTAGAAATTTAACTTCGGGGAGCCATAATCTACAGCTGCATTACCCCCAAGGAAGAGAGAAAAGCACTAGCATGATTCCCACTGCCCCAACCCGACACGGAGGGACTGAGTCAAAAATCAAACTCGAAGGTGAAATTCTGGGTAGCGAAGCTAGTTCTCTTTGCGTGTTTAAATTTTCCCTCAAAATCTCACTTTAACCCTTTCACTATCTTCCTTATTTTCCACGTTCGAGTGGGACTCCAGTGCTGTGCTCCACAGTGGCAGAGGGCACAGGGTGGGAAAAGGTAGGGCCCAAGTTCTCCCTCCACGGGCCAGTGGCTGCAGCCCTGAGGCCTGCTTCCAGCTGGGTGAAGGCCTTTCCAAAGTGAGAGTTACAGTCTGGAGAAAAATCGAGAGTCCCCGAAATATATTATTTTATTCTAAGAAAAATGAAATAATTATAACAAGATTTTTTTTTTTGCTCCTGTCTAATACAGTATTTAGAAAATGGACTATTTTTAAATAAGCCCCCATCCTCTTTCAGGGCTTTGCCTTAGCTTGCCCTTTATTTTTCAGAGTGCTACTTTCAGACTTTTTATTGGGTGTTTTTTCCCCCCCCCATCAACTCAAATATTTTGATGGGTTGGAAGATAGTAGGAGAGACATTTCCTTTGGTTTTCCACCTTCTCCACTGAATAAGACTCATCTTGCTCTTCTAGGTCCCCTTTCCTCTTCTCTTGGAAAACCTGGAGTCAGTGAAATGTTGAGAAGTTTCTGCTTTCAGTTGGGGCAGGACTTGGCTGTGAGAAAATCACCTAAATCCCGAAGAGAGGAAGACAGATTTAAAGGCCCTCCCCCTACTGCGTTTATTTCAGAGGTCTGCTTGTTCCCCTGGGGAAGGCAGAACAACTGTTTCTTTTTTGTTGCTATTATTATTCAAGAGTTATTTATTACTGGGGATAAATGTTGGGTAGCAAGAACTTTAATTTGCACTATCATTTCCCAAATAGAATATCATGTATAGTATTTCATAATAATAATCAAGTTAACTTACAAGCTGCTGATGGTTCAAAAAAGGAGAGACAGTAAAAGGTGGTTAGGTAAAATGCCTGCTTTGTGAACCAGATATTCTTTGGATCTTACGTGAAGGTGGTTTATTACCATCATTTAACCATAACTAAAAATACAAAACAAATGGGAAAAGAAAAAAAAAAAAAAAAAACAACCCTTGTTGTTTAACAAGACAGTTATCGTGCATGACCTGAAAGGTGCGGAAAGAAACACAATTAGGTCTCACTCTGGTTAGGCATTATTTATTTAATTATGTTGTATATCATTGTTTGCAGCGCAAACATTCTATGCATTTGCAACTGAGCACTAAGCTGGGCTAGCTTTCTGTAGACCTTTTTTTTGTGTGTGTGGATAGTGTGATTTCACAGTCTACTGCCTGTGTCCACTGAAAACACAACATTCGTGTCATATTCTTGTATTTAGAGGGGATAAAAAGGAAGCTTATTGTAAATATTTTATTTAATGCACACATTCACGCAGTGGTTACTAACTGCTAGTGTTAATCCTGAAATGTCTCACCGGTTGATCTACCTGTCCATGTGTGTCTACTGAGCTTTCTCCTTGGTTATGTCTGTGCTCTTTTACTTTCCTCCTCCCCCACTTCTATCAGAATCATTTCTGTGCACCAAAATACAAGAGGGGAATGTGTCCCAATACACTTACAAATAAAACATAACTGAAAGAAGAGCATTTTTATGATTTGGGTGCATTTTTGTGTTTATATTGGACCAAGTCCTGGCAGAGTGGTTCAACAAACCAGATAACCTAACCAAAACAAAACAACAAAGGGAGTAGATGAGAAGGACATGAAAGAGCGATCAAAAATAAGGAGAGTCAGAAAGAATGTTTTTGGCTTAATTAAAATTCACTTTTAGAGAACTCATGAAAAGTGGTGCTCTGAATAAAATAAGATTCTATCTTAGTTGTGTTTATGGAAGTTTTTTGGTTTTGTTTTTTAAAACTGAAGACACTCTTAATCCACAGCACTCCATCAGCGTGGTGGATAATAACCAGGCACCTGAAAAATAGCCGAGGGTCAGGAATAGTGACAATTGGGGGTTTATGTGTGCTATTCTAGCCGGAAAACATTTCTAAAAATGTTGGAACTAAGTGGATTTTCTTTGAGGATTAATACGTTTAGAAACCATCTACTGATCTGACCAGATACCTTGTCAAAAGCTGCTGTTTGCCTAGAACACTCAGTGTGCCACCTATTGCTCCAAAGTGACCACAGATTGTTTCTTGGTGACCTGGGTGGGACTAGATCAGATGCCAAATGTACAAAGTTTCTTCATAGCTGGGATTATATCTTCTGAAATCAACCTATTTTAGCTGAATCTCTAACTTCACCGGCAAATCTGTGAAACAAAATATTTGATGTTCAAAAAGAGAATAGTACAGTTTAAAAGCTGTGATTTTAAACAGTTGTTAATGTTTAAAAAGCACTAGATATTTTTAAAAATAGATCTCTTCCATCAAAATTTGTTTCTGTTGTCGTGGACTTATCATGTAAATTTCTAATAAAATGCATTTGTAAAAACCATATTATTTATAGAAAAATATGACCAGAATTCTTTGTTGGAGAACTAGGAATGAACAAATTAAAATATTTACAAAGGTTTGGTTTTTTTTGTTTTTTAAAAAAAATCTGCCCAAACAAATGTTGCAGGTAAATACATTTGTATTATATAATAATGGATAATGTATGTATTAAAATTTTAAGCATTTGTTTTGTATTAAGTAAAATCCTTAACAAGTAAAAAGAAGATTTATGTTAATAAAACATCATGAAAAACCCATGCTTTGCAAAGTTTCCTATTTTATGTAGTAGGAAACTGTGCAAAGCAAAAACTGTTTTGCTGTTTGGTAAGTGAAGCTGTGTACAGCTGGAAAGACTAACAAGATCGTTTTTAAGACACCTTACTGTCAAGCCATGAAGAAACAAATATCCTTCTGAGGAGACCACAAAGCTTGCCATTCAGCGGTAGTTGGTCTTTCAAAGTTCTCTGGTTCTGAAGAGCCCAACTTCATGCTAAGCGAATTTCTGTGCCTGTCAGTGGGTAGAAATGTATGATTCCTTTAAAGAGAAATCTCTAAATTTGAGAGAGCAGCAAAACTGGGCTCCCTTTATGTTTCAGCTTCTGAGAAAGCCCAGGCAACTGAGTAGAAAAGGCAAAAAAGAAAGGAATTAAAATGTGTCCCCCACATTCATAACATGCATTCGTTTTAATTGGTCTCGTTTCCCCCCAGCCTTGTACTGGGTCCCGCTCTTTCTCTAAGTCTAAGAAATGATGTCCTCAGAATCCATCAACTAACTTCTGAATAGATTTTTGTTTAATGCGTGTTCTGAAATTGCTCTCAACTTCGATTGTACGCTCATAAATAAACCGTAGGCACCCATTGCCGTGACTGTATCGATTTTTACTGTCTCGTGATATCTAGACCTCTTGGGTCCGGTTTCCGCCCGCAGCCAAGGCCCTGCCACCCTGAGCCGGAGGGAGGACGCTGTCAGGGGCCTCCTCGGCGGCATCACCCGGCCTGTGCGGCCTTCCCGCTGGTGGGCTTCCAGAGTTTAATCCCTGCAGTTGAAATGGGGCTCTGTCCTGGCTAAAATCAGTGTTCCCCAAATCATTTTATGGCTTTGGACTCGAGTGCTAATAAACGCGACGATCACAATTATTATTGACAAAGTTCTGCCATCGGTGTCACTGCCGCCCCAGCCGCCCCGGGAAGGGGCCACACAATCCTCCCGGGATGTTTCAAAGGAGACCGTGAGCTTAATTGATTAATTAAAAAAAAAAAAAAAAAAAAAGCAACGGAAATCTAATTCTCACGAGGGACTCTTTTCCACCTGCGAGATAAGCCTTGTCGCAATAATTACGTTATTTAATATTTGATCAAACCTTCGCGCCACTGCGGCTGGGCGCGGACGGCTCACCCGAAGAGGGCGGCAGGCGCGGCCACAGTGCGGCGGGGGCGCGCGGCGGGGGCGCGCGGGCTGCCCGGCCCTCTGCATAATTCATGGCCTGAGAGTTCTGGAAATTAATACAACGAATGATAACAAGAAGCTAATTAAAACTTTCGTAATTGTTATCAAGTCGGCTCGATGGAGACGGACGTCCCCGGCACCCCCGGCGAGAGCGCGGGGCCGCGGGGCCGTCGCAGGTCGTGGCGCGGCTTCTCGGAGGCGGCCTCGCGGGCTGCTCGTCGGTCCCCGAGCTACTTCTGACTTCGGGGCGCAGAGGTTGCAGTATGCGTCTCACCCACAGACAGAGCTGATGGGCGGCGTCTGCAGCCCGGGGGCACCGGCCGTCCCGCCCCGGCGCCCGCTCGCCCTGGGTCCAGCGCCCCCGCCCGGAGCCCCGCGGCCCGTGTCTCCGCTTCGCTCGGGACGGCCTCCGCCTGGCCTCCACTTAGGACCCCAAGTCCTGGAGTAGCGGAGCGCTGCAGCCGGGCTGCGCGGGCGTCCCGCGCGTGCGCAGGGCGGGCCCGCGGGTGCGGACCGCGGGTGCCGGGCGGGACCGGGAGCGGGGAGCGCGCGAGCTGCACATGCGCGCTGAGCGCTCCGAGTCCCCTCCGAGAGGAGCGGCTGATCCCAGCTCCAACTTAGGAGCCGCTGAGCTCTCCTGCCCCTAAAGGCCAAGACGTCGGAAAGCAAAAGTTATGGACTAAAATCTCACGATGATTAAAAATAGTCCCCCGCACGTCCAGGACGCTTAAGTCAGCAGTCATCCTAAATGCCACAAAACTTTCAAAATTGCTTTACACGTTTTAGCAAGACTTGGGAGGAATACGATCTCGATCTGGGCTTTTGTTTTGTCGCTAAGGTGCAAAACGACCAAAGCCCCACTACAGACTTGGATTTATTCCTGGGGGGAAAGACTGCTGCTAGGTTTTTATCTAGGGGAATTTAGTATCTTAAATGTCAGAGCGAAGGTTGAAGATCTTGGCTTTGCGAGAAGCCAGCAGAGGGAAAGTGCGGAGAGCAACGTCCGCCTCCCGCAGACCCAAGGCCGGGGCGAAAACCCCGGGGACTGCGCGTCCGCGGGAGGTCGCCTCTTTGGGGCTGTGAGGGAAGGAGGGCGGAACCGGAGAAAGGAGACGGGAGGGGCTCGAAGGCGGCTGGAAGGAGAGTTGGTAAAAGGAGGGGTAGAGGGAGAGACGCCTTACATGGATTAAGGAAAACGAATTATAAACAAAAGTTTGTTTGATAATGAGCGCCTGGCCTCAGAGCGATATAACACATACAAACTTTTGTGGACGTGGATCAGAATAAAACATAATGTTGACAATTTCCCGCCGTGGAAATTCACTTACACTAGTCTCTTTCTCCCACTCCCCGCCCCCGCCAAGTGTTGACAATAAACATTTAATGAAGGCAGAGACCTGGACGTCTCCAGACAATGTCAGAATACTTCGAGCAGACCATTAATGCGGCTCCTTCCACTTCAAACATCGCGCGGTACACACTAACAATATATTTTAAAATACAGCGTTTAAGACACGTAACACATTCATAAGGGGATCCGAAGTGGTCCGGAGTAGTTCTGACGCCCCTTACACTCACCAACAGAAACTGATTGTCGATTACTCGCGCTTAAAAAATGTTAAATACAGTTAATGCAATATTAATCGCCCTTTGGTGATATAAAATGCAATATTTTCAGGCAGCTATTGGGCTTTTCTAGAGGAAGAGCTGATGAAAAGAGTCACAGCTGAGTAGTGGAGAGAAAAAGCCCTGTATTTATTGCTTTTGTTTGGCTTTGGCTACAGAGGCAGGAACCTTCTAATGGGGTAAGGACATTTATTTTATCTGCAATCTATTACTGCGAGAATAGGGGCGGCAGATGGGGCTGGTGTGATATTCACAGTGTAATTTAGAGCGAATCCTAATAACTAATAATGATTTATGTTAATTTTGATCACTTGTGCGACTTTACTAAATCGTTGTGATGAAAGAAAGAAAATCTGAATGTAACAAGGATCTTTGAGGTTGGGGTTGGAATTCAAGGCTCCAGAACCTTGCAAGTCTTAAAATGTGTTTTATGTGCTGGGAATGGAAATGGAAGCATTATTTCAAAAAGCAGGCAGGGTGCGCTTGGCGCTGTGCGGGGGAACTTCCCCGAGGCTTCCCTTTCTTCCGCAAAAGTACCTGAACCGACCGACTCAGCCTCAGACCGGCAGACGCTTTCCGTCCCTCTTTTAAATAAAATGAATGTTTCAATTGTTTTATTTGTTTGTACAAAGTGGCGGCGCGCGTAGGTGTGCGTGTGTGCGTGTGCGCGGGTGTGTGTATGTGTGTGTGCCCGCGTGTGCGTGTACCTGCCCTGCGCCCGCTCGGGTTTGGGACGCGGGAAACAAATGTATTCCAGGTAGAAGTGCGCGCCGGCGTCTGCTCTCCGCAGCGCAACCTGAACCTGGGGTTTGAAATTAGTTCCAGCGCCAGAAGGACTGTCAGGCACCACTGCCTCGCCTTACGCAAAATTTACCAGCGAATGCTTAAAATAAGTCGCCCATTCCTACTCTTCACCTTCCACTGGATGCTTATGTGCCTGTCATTAAATCTGGGCACAGTTTTTCAGTTTCTCTCTCTCTCTCTCTCTCTCTCTCTCTCTCTCGTCTGCCCCCTCCCCCAAGGGATCCCAGGGCTTTTAAACTTAAAAGTGCCTCTCCTGTCCTCACCCTCCTAATAAAATGGCACCGGTTCAAAGCCCCAGGGGCTGCCGACGGGACCTAGATCTGCACAGGAAGAGGCTGGGCTCAGATTTCGGGTTGCCGCGGAGCTCTGCGGAGGGTCGGAGTGGTTCTGAAAGGGAGGTGCGCCTTGCTCGTGGCGATTTACTTTTCCAGTTACCTTTCGCGCGTTTTAACGCCTCAGGGCTACAGTTTGAAAGTAAAACAGCATCAAAGCATCTCCTTATTAGCCCCGTATTTGAGAAATCAGAAGATGAAACTACCTAAAAGGTTTAATAGGGCGCAACAGCATTTATTTGCCAAGCAAACAGTCAGCGTACAGTTCAAAAGGGGTACAGTGGCTGATCAGCAGGAGGCCAGAGGAAGAGGGACGTGGGCAAAGTGAATTTCAAGGTTCAGTTGCCTGGTTAAAGTGAATTAAATAAGCTTCAAGTGAGATGTATGCTTTGATTTTTTAATATCATCCTCATTGCACGCACGCACACACATGTAATTTTACATATAAACACACACTTTAGAGCCTTTCCCCATTCCTCACATTGGTTGTCAAGACTTTTTGTTAATGAACTTTCAGATTTTGTAGAGTAAGACTGGTTACCTCTCCACAGATTTGCTCTGCACGTGTATTTAAAACATTATCACATCTATTAGAGCTAGGTTTCATTTTTTTTCTTTTTTTAAAGGTATGGATGTAAAACTTATTTGACTTCTACTAGAGGAAAAATCAAGCTATGTGATTCAGAAGTGTCTTTGTTAAACACTGTGCTATACTTCGTTTTTGTATTTGACTCCTTTCTATCAGTAACTGTATTGCTAATGCGCTGTTAGTATTCTAAGTACAAAGAAGACTTTAAGCGAAATAAATCTTTAAGCAAAATAAATCCACAGCAGCCAACGTTGTCTGTTTACTGATAGTGCTCAGGAGCTGGTGTGTGTTGTGAGCTTGGAAGCTGCGCCTCCGTGTGCATATCCATATCCAAACAGATGGGAGCACATTTTTCTCTTGTTGTTGAACGCAACCGAGTCTTGAGTCTCGTTTTCTAAACTTTATTGAGTTTTGTCTCAGTGTTTCAGAACCAGAAGCAACTCTCTTAAAATGGAAGTGCGGTGCATTATTGGAACTCTGTATCAAACAGCTCTGAGGTACAGCCTTTCTGCAAAGGCTGGCTCTGGAGGTCTGACGGTCTGACTGCACATAAGCCCCTAATATGTTAATGGCCGTAGGGGATGCCTAAGGTACTATCTCAAGCTGCTTCGCACACCATATGTCAGGCCGTTAGCCACATGGATCTATTAATCAAAAGGAGCAGGAGAGGGAGGAGAAGAAGGTCTTGGCAAGGGGGGAGGCTGGGGGGAGGGGAGAAGCAAAGAACAGTTAAATGCCTAACCTCAGTTCTTTTATTTAAAAAAAGGATAAGAATATAGGACTACATCAGTACAGAGTTCCTTTTTGTTAGGTTAAAAACTGTTCGCAAATGTCTATCAAATATTAGCATAGTATCTGGTCCTATTAAATAGAAGACAATTTTACATGGAAGGTCCTGTTGAGGGTTTGGTTATTTGAAAACTTTTACAGACAGAAGTCTCTTGGTATGAAAAAGTTGTTTTTGTTATGTATATGGTTTTAGATGAGCATTATTAAAAAGTGCTAGGTGGGAAATAGTGAAAAATGTATATTTAAGTGATGTAAAGGTGCATGGAGGGAGAGGTTCCTGGGGGAATTCTAATGAATATAAATTTACTAATGTATATAGTATATCTGCAGTAAAATTTCCACTGCCTTTGGTTCTTCTGACAGCAAATGTAGCACATTTGCATTTGTATCCTCCTCTAAGATGGAATTATGATTAACAAAACTGTAGAATATACAAGGTGGCAATAACTATTAAATAGGAGATGGTTTTCTTTCTGATTTGTTTAGAAACATTCTTGCCCTCCAATATTGAAAGTATTTTTATTTTGGCTAGTGTCTACCTTAGAGAGTTTGCAGGACCTTAGAAGTAATTATGTATTCAGCATGGAGAAGTCATAAGGGAAGAAAGGTGCTAAGTCTGTAAAATGTTTAAATTATTTTTGGAAATGCTGAATATATTTGTCATGTGCATAAAACTTGTCATTTTAGGTAAAGCAAATGAAAGGACACATTTTACAGGACTAGAAACTATCCACAACAGCAATGAATGTAAAACATACAAGTACTTAAATTTAAAAATTACATTCTTGTCATGTACAATGCTACTTGAGAATGAGGAAAATATCAATGCAAAAATTAATTTGAGTATATTTACATTGTTTTAATTGATAGTAATGATAGACCACCAAAAGACTTTATGAGTTATAAATTTTAAGTTTTAGAATCTATAATTAGAGCTAATAATATGGCTTAGTAGGTGGTGAACTTGCCTGCCAGATGTGAAGCCCTGGAGTCAGTCCTCAGCAACACCAAAAGTAAAAATTTTTTAAAATGATATCTATAATTAATAATAGAACTTGGGAAGAATATCCTTGAAAGTGTTTTTAAATATTGTCTTTAAGGGACTTATACTGCACAGTTAATTTATAAGATAATGGAATGACTGAGTTTATTGACTTTAGGTTTTAAGAAATATATATGCAAATGATTGACTGCTTGTCCATATAAAGAGCATGAATTGCTTGCCTCCACCACAAGTCCTCTGTCATTAATACACTCTGACAGGACTCTGGTCTAGTGGGTCTGTGTAAGAGAGAGGCAGCAGAATGTTCTTATTTATGACTTTTAACCACTTTAAAGATAACTGTGAAATAGTGTTCCAAGAGAAGAAACAAAGATTATATAATGAGAGCTATTACCATATTTATAATATAAAAGTGGAATAATTTGTACTGTGTATTGGATAAAAAGTATTTTTATAATTTTCATAAAGACACCTATTTCTTTACAGAAGTTAGTTTTCAGTTACAGAGAAAGGTTAGCACAGGTAGGTGCCTTTAATTAAAAATCACCACTACTTTACGTTATTTAGTTTGGCTGGAAAAATCACCTATGACTCAAGAAAAAAAAGGCATTTAAATTAGGGAATCATACTGTATTGGAGAGAACTGAAGTCAATCCATAAATTTGAAGGATTGCAAAGCACTATATTTCATCCAGAAAATGATGAATACCTAAAGAAAGGATCATCCTGAATTTTAAAAGTAGCTGGAGAGGAAGAAATACTTATTATCTTTGAATTTTTGTACATGGTACTAGCCTTCATTTCTTTCCCTGTAGTTAAAAGGTAACCCATATATCTGTCGCTTTGGGTTTCCAAAGACTCGTAACTTAATTCCTTCAGGCTATTCATCAGCACAGTAATTAAACTAGCAAATGGATGTAAATAAAGTGAAATTGGTTTCATGACAGATGAGGCAAAGAGGCCTCTGACATGAAACAAGGCAGGACAATAATGATTTCAGCAGCATCAAGCCATGGAAGCAACCTCAGCTGGATTTATTAGGTGCTGCAAGTGATTTGCTGGAAGTGGGCAAGACAAGAGCATTGTTTAATTTGACAGGAATTTTGCATTCTAAAGAGCATATTGAAATATAAATCCAGGAACAAGGTCAGGCGTACTGTAAACAGAGGTATTGTTGTACTGAAGATACCAATCATTATTTTACAAAGAAGAACGAGTAACATTTCCCTCCCTAATAGAACTTCTGTTTTGCAACTTATTATTTAACCTGCAGAGTGGAGAGGAAGTCAACAAAATAATCAAAATATTTCTTCATACACATTGAATCTATTTTAGAGTTAAAAATTGCATTTCCGGGTTTACTTACCAGGAAAAACACCTACAACAACAGATAACTTAAAACCCAGATAGTGAAAACCTTTGTGCATATTAAAGATTACATGCTTATGTGGGAAGAGAGGATGATAAACTAGGAAAGAAACCAGGGCGAGTCATCTAGTTTAGTGGGATAATAATTATAGTTAAATAAAATTCCAGAAGATAAGTATTATATTTAAATAAAATTCCAGAAGAAGATCTAGTATCAGTTTATTGCCCCTAGTGGTTTGTGCCTGGAGACTCAGAAAGCAAATGTCTAGCTACAAAGAGAAATTGTCTCAACCCCTTGATCAGAAAAAACCTTAAACATAAAATATAGATTTGTTCTTGCAAAACAAGCCATTCCCTAAACTAGAGAGAAATAAAACTATAGCTGAAAATCATGACATAAGAGGACAAAGTGGAAAAAAATGGCTCAACAGGACTCAAGGAAATTTAGTCACTTTACAATATGTAAGTCACGCATAGTATAACAGACAGATTTTCACACTAGAAGCAGATTAATCCTTTTCTTTGTGGAAATACTAGAAATGAGCTGCTTTATATTTAAGTGTAATCTCAATTATTTAAGCCTCCTTTCATGAGGAATAAAGATAAGTAACTCCTTCAAACCTGCCCTGAGTAGCGCCTCCCCTCCCACAAGAGTCCAGCAATATTTTCAGCACCGTGGCCAGCTCCAGAGGGGCGTGGGTGCAGCTGAGAAAGCTGAAGTCTAAATACATGCAATTTAATTATTTAGCC
Source organism: Petromus typicus (assembly GCA_004026965.1). Classification (NCBI taxonomy): domain Eukaryota; kingdom Metazoa; phylum Chordata; class Mammalia; order Rodentia; family Petromuridae; genus Petromus; species Petromus typicus. The sequence goes on along the minus strand of PVIR01001654.1, from coordinate 39,477 downwards.
ATGGATTCTGATCCACGAGTGGGATATTAACAGTGACTAAAAGTTGTCAGATCTTTCAGATAGGGTGATGATGGTATGGATGAGGTGGGGAAGGGTTACCAAAACTTAATGACAATAAGATCTTAAAAAGAGAAACACTCAGTGTACTATTCCTCTGTGGTAGCTTTAAGGCCACGAAGGAATTATTATGAAACTCAGTTGGCTTTTTCCCTGAGCCTGTCCTTTTATTTTTTTTAAACAGAAATATATGCCTAATTATTTTAAAGTTCTTTTCCAATCACAAGGCATAGACAGGTCCTTTAATTATAATACAGTATGAACAGGAGAAGCATATGGAGGAGAATGTCAAGAGGAAGGTGCCAGGGGCAGATCTTCAAAAATCTGTATTCATTTCTGGCTCTTATTTGTTCAGTAATCTCTACCATCATAACTAAATCTTGAAGCCCTGATGTAGTTCGAGTTGTTGTTGACTTAACATCAAAATTCAATCACTGGGGGTTTTGCATCAGCCGGGCTACTTATTTGTCTAATAAATCCGTCATTTTGTAAGAAAAATATTTGAGCAGCCGTACTTGACCTCTTGGTATCCACAAGTCACATTTATTTCTCCCAGTTTACAAATGCAAAATGGAGATGATCATCTAATGCCTGAAGGAGCTGTGCTGATTTCTGATTGGATTTTAGATGGAAATGTCTATTTTAAATACCTTGTGATTAAATTGTACATATAATAGAATCCATGCATTTTAAGTCTATTCCTGCTTGGAAACTTAACAATGTGGACCTGCTAGTCACACGTACCGATGTCAAAAGAAAAAGCACTCCCTCCAATGTACCAAACCCAGCTTTCTCCAGCAAATAAGAAAATCAAGCCTTAATTGGAAAACTTTATTAAAAGCAGTATTTTTAATGTTTTATTTTAGATGTATTCACAGATCTGGTACCCTTGAAAATGTTCTAATTCACTCAGGGTAGGCTATCTTCACCCCATCTCGGTGACACCACACAGTATTCCTAGCTGGCATTTCCAGCATCAGGGCTGTAATTTTGGATCTACAACCAAACTGTAACTCTGTTCCAAAGACATCATATTATCATCTCTGAATATTATTATTAAAGGGAAATGATATGTTATTGTAGACCAAATCTAAATAATTATTAATTATAACTGAATTAATTTTAATTTTCATTTCAACAACGTGCTTAGAAATTGCTTGAAAATATTCAGCTTCTCCTTTCTCTTTGGAGAATTGTTTAGGTAAAAAGAAAAATCTTTTCACAACTTGGATATTTTTTTTGAAACCTCTGATAAAAAGCACAACGGTCCAGGAGAGAGTTCATTTTGGGGGAGAATGAGACACTACTCCATCTCTTGTCGCGAAGGGACGTGTCAAAAATCAGACTGGAGAACCAACCGATCTTGCCAGTTAACGGTGAGGCTGGGAGACTCGGAAACCTGAGAGGAGGAGAAGGACGCGGGCTCTGATCTGCGAGGTCCAGAGAGGAGTCAGTCCCGCCCCTCCTGTCCGAGTCGGGTGCGGTGTCAACTGAACACACTTTGGCGAAGAGCGGAACCGGCCTGGAAACTCTTTGCTTTCCCACTCAGGCCGTGTGCATGCCTGCCTGCATGTGTATGTGTGTGTGCGCGCTCTCTCAGGCCGTGTGCAAGCGTGCCTGCGTGTGTATGTGTGTGCGCGTGCCTGTGTGTTGTGCACTACTCAGTCACTAGAAAGTGTTGCTCTAGCTCATTTGTATCTGAAATCATCGCGATGATTGGACCCCGTCTGTACAACAGGTTTTAGGTCAGAGGGGATCAGTGAAAGGGGAGGACCCCCGACACCCTTGGGCCAACTCTGCACCGCGTTTCCGGCCCTTAGCTGCCCCACAGCGACTCTGGCTGTTTGGACAATCGTATGTCCCTCCCCCACCTCGAACTTTTCTCTGCTATTCAGTTGCTACAGGAAGCTCCGAAGTCTCGATTTTTCCATGCTGTTGTGAGGAAGGCACCAGGAGCGCCAACGTGCGCAGGGCTCTGGCGCCACTTGGTCAGGTGGCAGGGAAGCTTTCGCTTCCAGGGCAGGCGACGCAGGGCTGGCTAAGCTATCTGTGGAGGGAGGGCGAAGAAGAAGCCGGTGGCTGCAAAGGGTACTCGGCTCCGAGCCTGGAGAAAGTGTCCGAGGTGCTTTTCTGTACTGCTCAGTTCCCCTAAAACCTAGAGGGTCGCTAGTGAGCAACAAACTGCGTCCTGAGGCACCAAGTGTTCCCCAGACTACCGTTTTAACTCGCTCCAAGTGTGCACGCCCTCGAAGCTTAGTAGGTGCTTGTTAATATCTGAAACCACTGGGAGGCCACTGGGGTCTGCCTACAATATTTTTTCTGAGGCTTTCTCATAAACATGTCACTTGCATTTCTAAGCAGGCCCACCTGAATCTGATTGCTTCATTTCCTCCACTAGGACCTTAAGGCATTTAATACATTCAGAGAAAGGCACCAAGTAGGTGGTGGTTCAAGTCAGGTCCATGCTTCCCTTCGAGAGAACAGTCAGTACGACCAACTCCCTGCTCCAAGGCTTGTGAAAAAGAAAGAAGGACCAGATTATGTTTCTGGATTATGCTACGGGCCTGACTGGATATACAGTTCAAGAGCAGGAGGTGAAGGAATATTTGTTTTGCATGTGACAAAATTGGTCAGACTGAAGAGACAGACTTTTCTGAATATTTGTTTCTGCTGCTCAACCACATGATGAGCCTTTAGAATGATTGGTCTGTGTTGCACTGTTCACCTCAAGTTCCCCCTCTTGCTTTATTGCTTCCTTCTAAAGGGAAACGGAAGAAGAGATGTTTGTCTTTTCCTGGCTCTCTCTCCCCTCTCCCTTCAGATGTGGAGATTTCATTGAGTCTGGTTGGGGAGGGGGCAAAGAAGTGCTTGGGCTGCTCATCCTCCTGGGTTTGGTGGCCTGGGTCTCAGACTGACTTCCAGACTGTCGTCCACATCTGGAAACCAGAAAGGCTTTATACATCAGTGACGTCTTTAGCTTTCCCTGATCAGGGACCATCAGAACAATATTGAGAGGCTGCTGATTTTAAATGTACACAGGTATTAGAAAAATTTGTTTTTAAATATTCAGAATTTCTTTGGATAGAGTTTCAGTTTTGCCAAGGCAAAGAATAGAACCCAGGGCTTTGCATGACAAAGCACAATCTCTACCAGACAGCCTCCTTCCCAGCCCCTACCTGTAGGCTTTAGAAGTTAGCCTTTTCCAATGTAAAACAGTTATGAGTTTGTGAACTTTTTAATGGAAGCAAAAACTGGAGTAAGAAGGAAGAAATGCTTTGGTAGTTTGAAAATATTAATGTTGGATTGTGGGAATAGATGTACTTACATGGTAGTTATTAACAACTTATACAATCTTAAATCAATATAAATTAATTTAATTATAATTTGTAATTGCATTATGTATGATCAATTTGAAACAGTGCATTAAAGATAATTAGAGCTGGGCTCCATCACTTGTCACTTCCCTAACAGCTTAATGAAAAGGAATGTCATGTACCACCTTTGGGTTAAACCTGTAAATTAGAATAAATGCTTATTTTCCAATAAAAATGTGGTAAAATAATTGTACATTTAATAGACATTTTTACGACTCCATTGTAAATGTGTAATGGATTTTTGGGGGAATTGTATTATTATTTTTTCCATGGGCCTACTTAAGTATTTATTAGAGTTGATTGAGCTGTCAGTGTTTTTTCAGAATCAGACCTCTAGGATTTGAATGAAGACTAACTTTTATGTAAAAATATCATGCTGTCCTCGAAGCCCATGCCAAGAGGTCACTGCAGATGGAGGTCCTAACTTAGCATAATGGGTTTAACATTTCCATGACATCATCAGGGAATCTGAAAGGAGTCTGAGGATAATCATAGTGGTCATTCAGAAGAACAATAAATATTTTATGAGGATATATAGAAGACAGGAAAGATGGTCAGAAAAGGTGATTCTAAGCTCCTTGGAGTTCTGTAAAGGAAGCTTCCCAGTTACTCACAGAGTTAAAAGAGAGCTGCACATTCTTCCATCAGTGAGATTCATTTAAGAGATTCACAATGCCACGAAGATTAGTTACTAGCTTGTATAAGATCATTTTGTTTCTTAAACTCCTCATATTTTCATTACAAGTATTTATTCTTCATTTGCTTACAAACAGACTCAGACATTCATTATTCCCAGGACTATCTAAGAGTTTGTTGATTTCTCAGTATTGCCTGGTATTATAAGGCATGTTCTTTACTTTCAAGATGATTACTGAAATTACTGCAATCATTTTAGAAGTGCTTGCAAATAGATAAATTCAGTAAGTTCCGTTAATTTTTATTTTTTATCTTTTACTATATAATATTTGAATTCCAGTATTACTATAAATTTAGGTAGATTTACTTATTCATGACAGAATTTCTACTTCTAACTCCAGGCTGTTACTAAAACTCTATATCTATATCTAGAGACAAAGTCCACAAAAGAGCATTATTCATAGTTTTCAGCCCTTTCTCTAAATTTTTATCATGTTTCTGGTCAGACTTTACATGACTAGGAACAAACTTATTTTATGATCTGAAAAGTAGATATACTTTTTTTTCAGAATATGATTACATACACTTACTCCAGTTTATTATTCACTATTATGTTGTTTTTTTATTTAATTTTGGATTATGTGTATTAAATTTCTATTACTAACCAATAAAATGTGTATTTCAGGATCCATCTCAAAAGAAGCAACTGGAATAAACATTTAATCTTCTTGGATTTGTTTAGCTTTATAAAAAATTCTGTCAGTATTTTTTAAAATGAAGAACTTTTGTTGTTTGAAGACATAAATGCTTTAAGTGCTGGGAAAAGTCGATAAAATAATTTAAGTAGTAAAATTTAATTTTCCCTCCCTGAATCTTGGCCTTTCAATCTGCTATCTCTTTTGTTTATTTATTTATTTGACAATTGATTTTATTGCTACATTTTATATAATATTATGATCACACTCAACATTGAGAATTTATACCAGTATATGACATGCTATCATATTTTAAGGCTCAGATATCATACCACGAGGCTTGTGTGGTCCTCTAGCCAGGAAGGATGTACATGTGAACACTTGGACATTTTCTCCTGTTCTTTAATCACTTATCTCTTATTGCCTTTTACTACATGGACGTATTTATGCTTCTGTCTTTTCTACTGAAGTAAAGGCTTCTATCTTTCTAGTTACCAAAATGAGCAACACAATAATACATAAAGTGGATAATAAGACTTCACTCATATGCACTTTAAGGGACATATGATTTTTTTCCTCATCATCATATTGAGTATATGTGAACATTACAGTTTCCTGATTCTTTTTCAAATAGTTCCACTTTATATGGTGCTTGCACATATAGCTGGATAAATAGCAACACTGATCTTTTCAAGGTGGGCTTATTGCCATCTTCATATTTTATCATGAAATTATATTATGTCAAGTAGGATTTGGTTTTGCAAAAAGCATTATAGTTTTATTTTTAAATTTTTTGTAGTTTTACTTTTAAGGCACTGCCAATGAGGAAGATATTATATAATGTTAATTTATTGATTTGATTTATTTAAATAAAATTTGTGCAATTTCATCATGTGATTACAATTAGCTACAGACTGTTTTCATAACCAATAGATCTGATTATTTTGTCTACTCTTCATACTATCAAGGGCAGATTTTGTCTTAAAAATTTGGCATTATGTGGTCATCAGACATTAACTGGAGAAGGTCTCTGCTTGATTTATTCTTTCGTTCCCCTTTGCACAGTCACTGAGTATTGCGGTGTAATGATTTCCGCAAGTGGACCAGTCAAATGCCAAATAAATCATTCCTTTGTAAGATGCAAAGTGTAAAGCACCAGTTAGCAAGTTTTGCTTCTTGGTAATGGGACTCAGCAAATTTTATATTCTGACATATTTTATAACCCATCAGAATAGGTACAGTAATTATAAATGGCTCTCCCTCCACACCCTGTAGGTGCCACACTCTGCTTTTAGTTTCCCTGAGAGGGTTTTTGCTTGCAACTGAGTCATTTTTAATGTCTCATAGTATGATTTTCTCAGTGCATTGAAGTAATGCTGTTATTTTGTGGATTGCTGATACCTATCAGTTATACTATGGGAAGGGAACTATTAATGCTCTTAGCATGGGAAAGGATGCTCAATGTGCACCTTAATAAAGAAACATAAAGGAGATTGATCACTTTTGTTTTTAAATATAAAATCTGTCTGGCATTTTAAAGCACCAAAGAAATTATATTTTCGATGACTTGTAATTATAGTTCCCAAACTGAGGGAATGTCTTTCATGCTCTAAGTTTTTCTTTGTCCACGAGAGATAAGAAAACACAATGTTTCTAGATTCAATCCTTTTTACATTAAGCAAAGCCCAAAAGGGGAAATGAACTGATTACAATCTGTACATTAAATTTCATGACTTGAAACCATAGTGGCCAAACATCTTGTTAATCAAAATCCATATTTTCTTCATATTTTGAGCTGTTTGCCAAACAAAGAAAAGGCAAGACCTCTATTCTTACTCATCTCTACATTAAATGTAGAAACATTAAAAATTAGATTAGGAAATACATGAATATAATGATCTTACTTTCAATCATATGCTGCCAGCTAAGTATTTGAGACTGAAAAATTGCCCTAATGAAGCTATTTGAAGGCTTTTGTGGACAACTGCTTCCTCTTTGAAGATTAAATGAATGATGTTGATGTGATTAATCTTAGTACAGGGAGTGATGCGGCAGCTAGAAAATACCTTGGTGATTTTCATAATTAAACTGAATCAACATTTCAAAGAAATGCCAGTGTTATCACTTGTATATTAGAATTACATTCATTAGACAGAAGAAACAAATAATTTGAGCAAACAAGATTTTCCTTTTGGTGTATTGAGACTTCTGTCATGTCTCAGAGTATCTTACCATAAATTATCTTTACTGTTTAATTTTGTCCTTGATTTTTAAGCTGTTTTTGTATCTCTCTGTGCATGTGTACTATAGTTAATGATTCATAGCATTTTGCCTCTCCTTTACTTATTTTGAATATTTGAATTTTATCTTGCTTAATCTCACTTCCAAGTAACTGTCATTTCATTATGACCTCAGATAATAATATTCAAGAAATTTAGATTTTGGTAAAGTAGACTTCTTACAATTATTTTGGTTACCTTGTAAAAAGTGAAGGAAATCATAACTCATATCTTCATGTATGTTTGATATATTTTGATCTTAGTGCATTGCTTTCTTGACCCATTTATTAACTGTAGATAATTATTTTAGATTTTTTCTTAGAAGGATAGTCCCAGAAGAAAGTTATGCTTTTTAGTATTTCATGGAAAATTCAAACAAGAAAATATCATTCCAAATTAAATTATGAGAAATTGCTTTATTAGATCAAGTAGGAACAGCCCATCTGAATTTTTAGTGTAAGTTAGGTTTAAGTGTTAAAGTTTACTGCATCAATAGGAACACAGTGTAATACTTGCTCAGTTATCATTTTATTTTAAAGATTTCTAAGTGACTCCTGATAACTGTGATATTTTCAGTAGTCTTCTAGCAGTCACACAATCTTTCCTTTTCTAGTTGTTAATAGAAATAAGATAAACTTTCTTTAATCCACTAGAAAAAGGACAGGTCCACATTCTTAAGTGAAATGAATTTGGTATCTGCTATAAGTTAATGGTAATTGAAAATACTGTACTCATCCCCAACTTGTTTTTCCTATAACTTTATAATGCACAAAACACTGAAATTATCAAGTGCAAAATAGCTCAGGAAAAAAAATTCTCAAATAAACAGTATAACAGAATGGGTTTAAAATGCTGGTACATATTCCTTTCAACAAGGACTCATCTAAGGCTCAGCTAATGCTCTGTAATGTGGGAGCATTCTTCATAAAATTGCCTTCACATACATACCTAAAATGCCAGAGTCACCTGAGCTTAGAAGTTGCCAACTAATCATAATAGCAGATGAACAGAATCCTAGCTTACCACATTTGGGACTTTGGTGTGTTGAGGTGAAAGACTCTTCAGCACACAGACTAATCAGATCAAATCTAAACCATTTCTGAATCAAAAGCACAGGTTTCCTTCAGCCTCTTCCTTTAGTGCTTATCAGGACTGATCAGAAGAGTCACAGTAGGCAGAGGACAAGAAAAGAGGTGATTCAGGATGGAGACTGTGAAGAGCTCTGCTAGGGAGCTCAGAAAATCTGCCCTGTACAGGGTGTTTGCCAAGACGTAGAGGGGGAAACCCAGAGCTAGGCTGGAGGGGGGAGGGGGAAGATGGATCTGCGCAGGGCACTCCAGTTTTCTCAGGCAGCCAGCAGCCCAGTCCACTAGACACATGCAAAGAACAATGGGGGCTGCAAAAGGAGCAAGAGTTTAGAGTCAGACTGTAGTGTACATGTGTAGAGTAAATGATCCTAAGTCAGCAGGGCATGCAAAAAGAAAGAGAGAGCAAGGTGGGGAAGTGGCCTTTACAGAAATTCTGTAAAAAGGAGACCTTACTAAACAAAGAGGGAAGCCGTGTTCTGCTGGTGGCACTGCCTTGTAACTAACTACAAACTGCATTCCTGAGAAGGAGCTCTTCCAGAGAAATCTACACATATAATTCACAGACTTGTCTGGGGCCAGTTCCAGAGACCTGAAGGCAGAAGGAAATAATTGCTCAATAAAGCATTTGTATCCAGCACACTTTTTTTTTTCTTTTTTTCTGGAACACAGCAAGAAGTTGGAAATGATTAGAAAAGTTATTAAGTAGCTCCCTTTTCTCTCTCAGGATTCTGACATGTTCCTGAACTAGCTTTCTTCACCCTCTTTTAACTTCTGTGATGACATAGTTAGACCCACTTGGCTGCTTCAGTATCATTTTTGGCCAGGTTATCTTCTAGTATCACCTCTCCCCGAAATTACATAGATATGTCTCTTTTTCCTTACTCTCTTCTCTGTGTATCTGTTTATTGTGGGTAGGACACAGTGGCTCCTGCCCCACTACTGATTTTCCATAATAATGATTTTCCAAAGACAAGGAAGCATTGTGAATATTTTACTCAGCTTTTTCTCCAGGCTGAGTAAATGCACCTTAAATACAAGTTTGAAGTCTCCTAGTAGACAGAAATCACAAGGACAAAGTCCATGTCAAAATGGATTCCTGATCTGAACTGAAACTCTGGCTCTGTTTAATGCCATTCTGCCACATTTCCCAAAACTGAACATGTTATTAGTCTTTATCCTGTAGTATTTTCTCCTATTCAACTTTGCCAATAGTAAAGATAATAATAATCAAGCATTTAGTAATCCCTACATTTTAAGAGTTTGTTTCTATTGCATTGTAATAGAATGTACTGTTGTGGTAATATCTTTTAACCCAGTTTTAATTTCATCCTCAGAGGAATTCAACTTTCACTAAAAGTTTCAGGATATTAATAAAGTTCTCCATGTTACTATCTCATTTGCTGCCTCTTAGTTCCTGGGTACTAGAGAGGGGCTAGCTTCTCTCCTCCCCTGAGAACACTCCACGTTCACTGTGTGGACCAGGTTTCCAGGCCTCTTGCCTAGCCAGGGGACTCCACTTGCAAATTTCAAGTTAATTTGACATTTTTCATAAAGTCTATTATAACTTCATAAGCTCTGAGTTTTGTCCATTTTCTGTGATTTCATATATTCTCACTATTTTCAACATAAATGGAACTTCTTGGGTAGTAGCATAGACTACCTAGGTCAGAATGCCTGGGTTCGAACTTTGGTTCCATATCAGCTGTGTAGCTGCATAAAAATTCTATAAATTTTCTATGCTTCATTTTTGCATCAGTGAAGTAGACAAAATAATACATTCTTCCCTATTGGCCAATAGGAGAGGTTAATGTATTAATATAAAACCATTTAATGTAGTTCCAGACTGTGATACCTGAACAGAGTAAACATGATGAATCTGTCATAATTTGTGCCCTTGTATTTTCTTTTTTTTTTTTTTTCTTTCTATTTTAGTTTTCTGAGACAGGATCTTGCTTTGTAGTTCAAGCTGGTCCGGCACTGTGGTATGTAGTTCTTCTGGCTGGTGGGCAAGAGTCACCATGCCTGGCATTGTTGTATGTGGTTACCAGGGATCAAACCCAGGACCTTATGCTTGCAAGGCAGTCACTAGAAACCTGAGCTAAATCCCCGGCCCTCGCACTTGTATTTTTATTCAGTCATTCTTTAAACAATGAGGAACAGGAGCTATATTTTATTCTCTATCCTTTCATTTTATTCTCTATCCTTTCTCCAGGCATAAAGAGACATTGACCACTTGTTTATGGATTGATTATGTCAATTAAACTACAGTATCTTTTCTAATGAACTAAGTGGCCAGAGATATTTACCAAGGACTAGTTAGACTCAGAAGGATGAGATTCTCTTTTAGGTAGGCTCTAATCTTATAAAGACCTTCAAGACCCCAAAAAAGTCAACTAGGAAAGCAGCAGCTGTACAACTCTTTCTTTTGGAGGAAGAGCTTTGTCCATAGCCCTTATTACTTGCAACAATAAATCATTCTTATTCAACATTTTTTTTTTCTGGAGCACCATAAGAAGTTGTAAATGGCTAAGAGGTTAGGAATCTGTTCCCTGTTCACAAGCATAAACATTTTTATTACTTTCATAATAGGCCACTTTGACTATATGGTAATAGCTCTTTGATATGTGACATCATTCCTGTGGGGTTTTCAGAAACAGTAAAAAATAATTGAGACTGCAACTCCCACATGCGTTCTTATTTCTGGGAAGCCCAATCCTGTGGAGTTTCTTCCTGATGAGCAGGAAACAAGTCTTCTCCATGTCTACACTTTTAACCGGAGGCGGAAATGAGCAGAAGCAGGAGTTGATCCTTCTTTTTCACATATTAGCAAGAAATTGCATGGATGGATCTTTTTTCTGTGTGGTAAAACTAATGTCATCTTCTCTTTGTGGCAGGAGTGGATATCACTGAGAGTAGAGAGTCATATAGACTCTGGGGGACTATCTTGTAGTGCTTGAAGGACTTGTAGGAGGTAAACAGCCTAAGACAGTGATCTGGTCTGGGATAAGTTGCATGAGAGAGAGAGAGTGTGTGTGTGGCAGGGGTTAGGAGAGGTGGGAAAGTATTATGAATTGGAGTAAGGAGAAAAAAGATGAAACTTTGGGAAAGTATCTCATATCATTGGTTAAATAATTCTATTATTGCAGGACAGACGTTGTCTTTCTACATATAGCAGCATTACATCTAGAACAGACTGAGTTAATATAGTCATCTATTCCTACATTTCTTAGTCTCACTGAAAAACCACATAATTATATATATAATTTTATGTATGTATCATTATATATATATATATACACAAACACATAACTATATATATGTACAAACATATAATTATATATACATAAAATATTCCAGTCACTCCTTTGTGACTCACTTTTGACTTTATTGAATATATCAATTTCTTTATCTTTAAATGGGAATTAGTAAGAGGAAGCTTAGTAGGAAAATTAAAATTATTATTTATTTATTTTTTTGAGACAGGGTCTCGCTTTGCAGTTCAGGCTGGCCCTGAGCTCAGCCTCAAACTCACATCACAGTAATGCTCCTGCCTCTGCCTCCCGAGTGCTGGGATTATAGGCCTGAGTCACCACACCCGGCACTGGTATGTGCTATTGGTTGCTGCTGGGCATGAGTCTCCCTGCCCAGTATTGTATGTGGTTGCCAAGTTTCGAACCCAGGTCCTTGCGCTTGCAAGACAGGCGCAGGAACCACTGAGCTAAATCCCTGGCCCCTAAAATTACTTTTTAAAGCAAGTTTAACTAAACAACTAATGTAAAATAAGTCTCATTTCATAAAATCACATTCATCTTTCTGTTGAATCTTATTTTTAAATAGCCCATTTTCTATGGATAAAAGTACTCAAATATGGCAATATTTTTGTGTAAAATCACTTAGATCCAACATTCAGAGTAATTTAACGATGGCTCAGAGTTAAAAGACATGTAAAGATAATTTTCTATCAGAACTTCTAGAGGGAACACAACAAATTATGTTCCTGGTCTATTTTTTTTTTCTTGTTCATCCTTCTTCCTTGACCTAAATACACTCCAGCTGGACTGTAGGATTCAGAACATCTGCCCACAGTCTTTTGCAGAATCCCTCTGGAGGCTTAGTGTTGCTCTTTATTGTATATTACTAACCACAGTGGAAACCATGAACACATTTAGTTTCCCTGCAGGTCACAGACTGCCTAATTGTCAGTGGCAGCAATTTGTGCTCTTACGGCCACTCACTTCTGTGTCCTTTTAGCTTTTATGCTATCAGCTCATAGATTCGGTGATGTACATATCAGCAATGATCTCTGTTTTGTAATTTAAAAAAATAGAAACATTAAAAAAGAAATATTTTCCTCTTTGAGTTGTTCACCATTTCAAGTCCCTGAAAATCATATTGTTAATTATGATTGTTAATTTATATAAATCAGATTTGCAATGCCACAAACTTAGCAAATGTGGTGTCAAACACCACCGATACATCCTACAAGGTATTTTGTGTTGCCATGGAAATGTTGACTCAAAAATAACATGCACAGATTGGAACTCTCCACCTCTTTGTTATAAATTTCAGTACATCATACTAAAGTGTGAGGAATATAACTTAATTCATTTTCTGTAAATTAACTGTAAACATACTGTAGTATTGTAATTCTCATTAGTTATTTTGATAAATAGTCAACTCTGAAAAAATAATTAGGTATCGTGCTTTACTTGCCATTACTTTCCTGCAGACTAGCTATCACCTGACTTCAGAAAGGAAAGCAAACTCTGGAGATACCGGAATTTCTAATATGTATCAGTGAAATGGGTATGATTCGGTATGTAATGTAGAGATGAAGACCAATTTTATTTGTACAATGGAAAAACAATGCTATAGGATGTTGTCAACTTACTGAGACTGAATCAAAGTTTAGCTGATTACAAGTCCCATAAAGAACAAGAAATGCAGCATATCTGATGTGGCTTTTTGAAGTGGGCTAAAAGGTCTGGAATGGAAAAGAAAAATATAGAATGTCGTATGTACCAACTCCCCACATAAATATAATCATTATATACTGCAAATATGTACAACTAAGGGCCAGAGAATTAGCTCAGTGGTTCTGGTGCCCGCCTTGCAAGTGCACAGGCCCTGGATTTGATCCCTGGTAACCACATACAACAATGCCGGGCATGGAGACTCACGCCCATCAGCAATCAGAACCACACACCACAGTTCCAGGCATGGTGGCTCAGATTGCTGTGAGTTTGAGGCTGAGCTCACGACAAGCCTGAACTACAAAAGCGAGACCTTGTCTCAAAAAAAAAAAATATTACTTAAAAAAACAAAACAACAAACCCAGACTAAGTGAACATTATAGAGTACATGACTTTTATGGTTATAGTTAATCAAGAAGAAGGGAAGTTAAAAAGAGAATGAATTGCATGAGTATGTAAAACTGATGATTCTGCATGGGATGGCTTGATGAGTACAAATTCAGTAATACCTAGTAAACAAGAAACATAGACACTCCAGGGAGATGAGGGTTTTATTTTTCCATCTTGATCACCCTGTGTCATAGGACAGTTAACCTAGTTGTTTTACATATTACTTTGTTTAACTGTACAGCTGTAAGTTCATTTTCCATCTATTTGAGGTTTAAGGTCCAGGAAAGGAGTATTAGTAGAGTGCTTAGAGCTTGTTAGAAGATCACATATAAGTCCACACTCATTGAATTGAGTAATTGTTCCTTATCTCAACAAAATAAAACAGAGGCATATAATTAAAAAGTTAAAAATAAACTTGCAAAGTTGAAAGTAATACCTGGAATGTAGAGTCTCATTTTCTTTTTGTGCTGTTAGCACTGAGCCCAGGACCCGCCTGACATGTATCAGGTACTCTGTCTTGTATTTGATAGTGCCTGGTGTTCAACTACTTCAAGATGACATTAGGTTATTTTGCAGGAGGAAATGGATTCATCAAAGGCATTTTATGAGTGTAGTTAGACATTTTAACTATTTTTTTTTTCTGTTTCATTCTTATAATCAAAGCCACTTGTCATTGTTTGCCTTTGTTGAGTGATCTATAGTAGATTTATAGTAGTCAGGTTTTAAGGTGGTCTGTAATGATTTCCACTTTCTGGTCTAAGTTCATGATTTTACAGTCAGATCCCTTTGAGAAGATAAGAGGTCCTGGATCTAGTGACTTGCTTCTGCCAACAGAACAGAGCAAGAGGTATAGTGCATCATTTCTGAGATTAGCTCAGAGGAAGACTCGGTGTGGTCTTTTGCACACTTGCTCGGGTCCCTCATCCCAGAGGAGACAAACTACTTTGTTATGAGCAGTTGAAGGGGATACTCTTGGTGCGGACTAAGGCCCTGGCCCAACATCCTTGGCAACAAGGACAATGTGAATCAGTTAAAAACTGATCCTTAGCACAAGTCATCTTGAGAGGGCAATGACCCAGCAGACAGAAGGCCTAGGGTCTCATGAAAGATCCGGAAGCAGAAAGACTCAGCTAAGCCATATCCTAAGTTTGTGAATCACACAAATTTGGGCTAATAAATTGTTTATTGTGTTACATAGCTAAGATTTGATGTGCTTTATGTAGCAATAGATAATTAACACATTGTTAAAACAGAAAAAAATAACTCTACCCAAATGAAATGCTTTAAAAAGGGAATTTTTTCTCCTAATATTTTTTTCTTTTGTTGATGTTGTTGTTTCTACTGAGGGTTCTAAAGATAAAGACAGACAGAAAGAAGAGCACGAAATTGGGGAAGGAGAAGAGGAGGCCAGAAAGAAGTGTATGTGTGGGAGAGAGAGAGATTTTGATATTGTCTTTCCTTGCATTCCAACAGCAACTCTACTTTTGTCTTTTTCCTGTCTTAATTGCAGCCTTGAAGACCTGACTTGATTGCATGCTTGCTTCCAAACATTTCTTCAAATACATGAAGGCTAGTTAAATGGGAAAATATAAAAAGTTAATCTATTCTGTGTGTACAGGGTAGGAGAATCTAGTCTTGTAAAACAAGAATTGTAGTATTCTAAATCAATGATAATATTAATTATTGATATTTTTAAAAGTATTTGAAAACAAAAAATACTTTCTAGAGGGAAAAATAAAAAGCTGGTAAAATTTATATTGTTATGAAATTTATTGCATGTAAGTTCATTTTAAATATGATTTTAATATCTTTTATATTAATTTATTTATACTAAAGACTACAGATATTTGCTAATATATGTAAACTTCTTTCATGACTCTTGGGAATCCATATTGCATTTCATTTGCCTATACACTCATTTTTTAGATTTGTCATGTATCTAGTAGCAGTAAGTTTCAGGATTGGATAGGCTTTGTGAATACCAAGGAGCTCAATTATATTTCAAACTGATATTCTATTTGTGAGTATATTCTGGCTGAGAAAATATTGAATTTTATTAACTATGACTCTGAAGCTTCTAAAAATTCTTAGGATGGAATGAAATGTTTTGTTTTTTTCATTATTCTTGCCACATATGGTAATTTTTTGAATCCATTATTTTTATAGCTTGCCATTTAAATATGAATATTTTAGAGGTTAATTGCAAAGATCGTGATGGTGATAATTGCAAAAAGCACACTGAAGCCAGTTATATCTTTTTAATCAAAGACTGGGTCTGAATAAAATCCTTTTTCATATCTTCTTCCTCATGATAATCAATGCATATTTATTACTACCCAAGGCATTGTACTAATTTCTGTATACCTTTTTATTCACTCAGTGAGAGGTTTCTAAATTCACCTATTCCATGAAGATTTAATTGAAGTAATCATTATCATCCCTTAAACTTGTGGACTGCTTTGTAGTTTACAAAATGCTTTCACATACATCACATCTTTAAAGCTTCCTTGTGACCCTTAGTGTAAAAAAGGCATTGGTTATTACTCTCACTCGTGGAGGAAGAAATTCAAACTGAGAGTTTGTGTGACTCCCACGCCCCAGGGTCAGGAAGCGGCGCCTGGGGCTGGAGTCTGTCTGCTGACTTTTAATCCTGTGTTCATTCTAAATATTGCTTTTACTTAAAAATTCTGGGCAGTTTAAAATCATGCTTTTTTTTTCTGCTTTAATGAATAAGTGTCACAATGTGAATGGCACAAATAAGTGATTTACTCTTAAATAGTGCATAGTATGAATGAAAATGCTATTTTAAGAGTCTTTTATTCTCCCTCAAGTTATTAATTAAGCTTAGTAAAATATGAATCTCATTAATAGGGTATTTTCTTGGTATGTTTCCACTTAGGTTTATGACCCAGCTTACTTGACAAATGATAAAAGAAGCTTTTTTTTAAATGTCAGCTTAAAGCCTATTTAATGGTACAAGAATTGGCATACACTTACCCTAACCTGGGAAACGTCTAGTGAAAATCCAGCCCAGGGGTTGATCGAAGGCTCTATACGTATTATAGAGTTATTTACAGAACTGCTGTGAGAGACCCGGGCAGACCAACCGAGGTACACGGGTGGACCCGGCCGCTGTGGATTTGTGCGGTTTCCTTCTTTCCGTCTGAGCTGGTGTGTCCTGTAACATCACTGCCTGGATTAGACTATGGCTTCATCTTCTGAAAGGGTACCTGCCCCGCAGGTTTTTGGTGCTTTAAAAAAAAGGTGCTCACGTATTTTGAGGATACATAGTAATTACATTTATCTGTGGGGGGAATTGGTCCACATACTGAATTGTGATCATGGTTGTACTTTCCTCTCCTCTTGCTGTCACCCCCCTCACCTTCTCCTGATCCCCTCCCCTTCCCCATATACTCTACCTCCATGGTTTTTTTTTACATCTCTCTTTTATGTAGCTATTTAAATTTTATTTTGAGTTTCTTACATTAGAGAAATGATGAGATATTTAACCTTCTGTGTCTGACTTATTTCACTTAGTATTGAGGTTTCAAGATCCAAGTACTTTCCCATAAATAGCTAAATCAAACAAGTGGCCAATGTGACCCCTCAGCAGATTAAAGGATAAAGCAAATGTGGTATATATGCACAAGGGAGAACTACTCAACCCTGAAGAAGGATAAATTTGGGTCACTTGTGGGAAAAGGGATATTATAGTTACAGAATTCTGAGCTATAAAGAATTTCATTTAATGTTTACATTTTTAGGTGCTAAGAAAAAAATTTTTTAGAAAAATCATTAAAAATATATGTTTTAGTTGCTGAAATCTCATAAGCCCAGAGAAAATGTGGCACCCAGCTGATGGGGGACAGACCTCTTATTTTCTTGATAAGAACTTCCTGGGCTCTCTTAAGTCTGGGCTTGAACACCCTTCACATTAGAGGTTCCTATGTCTAGTGGCTGAAGAGCAGCTGTGATCCCGGTGATGGGGCCTGTATTAATGGACTGGGTTTCTAGAGATTCATTTTAGGCCTGGGGTAAAATCAAGGTTGAAGCCTCTGTCAGACAGTGACTTTATAATTTCCACAGGAAAAGTGATTGAGTGGAGCTAAAGTTGATTTCTTGGCAAAAATGGTAATTTAGCATTTAATTTCTAACATACTTCATAAGTTTTTTGAGATAGGGTCTTGCTATGCAGCATAAAGTGGCCTTGAGTTGATTATAATCTTTCTGCCTCAGCCTCTCAAGGGCCAGGATTACCGGCACATAGCACCATGCCTAGTTTAAATTACTTTATAATTGCTAATGAACTATTCCCCAGTAGGTCCTGGGAAAAAAGTCAGCATCATAGTCCCAATTGTACAAATGAAGACACTGAGGCACAGGAATGGAAAGTGACTCACTCAGGTTGCACAGCAAGTTCATTGAAGGAGATATATATATGTATACAGGAGGTGGAGGGGTCAGGGGGCCAGGGGATGGGAAAAAATAGTAATCAACCTATGTCATGCACTGGTACAAATTTTAAATAATGCATGAGATCAAAATGTATACCTAAGATGTACTAATAAACTCAATTTTTTTTTTTTTTTTTTTGAGACAGGGTCTTGCTTTGTAGTTCAGGCTGGCCTTGAGCTCAGTCTCAAACTCACATCACAGCAATCTCCTGCCTCTACCGCCCAAGTGCTGTGATTACAGGTGTGAGCCACCATGCCCGGCACTGTGATATGTGATACTGATGCTGCTGGGCGTGAGTCTCCACCCCCAGTATTGTATGTGGTTACTGGGGGATTGAGCCCAGTAACTTGCAAGACAGGGCCTGGGCCCTTACACTTGCAAGACAGGACCCAGAACGACTGAGCTAAATCCCTGGCCCCTCAATTAATTTTCTAAAGGTGCTTTCATTGACCTTTTAAATCAGTTTTTTTTTTTTTTTTTGTACCAGGATCAAACTCAGGACCTTTTATTTGTGAAGAAGGTGTGGCATCATGGAGCTAAATCCCTGGGCCTCACTGACTCATAAACATCACTTTCTATAGGTGAACTCAGAGACTTGGTGGTCTTTGTGAAGGGTATTTACTCATCTTATCTAACTGGTTTAATGAGAGTCTGATATGTTTGTATGGAACAAGCTCAAACATCCCAGCTCTTGACCAATGTCAAGGAAATAGGACACTGAGGAATGGGAGGATAGTTCTGGAAATGTACTATGATCGCCTGTGATAGTCTGTGATTTTGCAAATTCTACTTAGGAAGATTTTTTTCTGCAGTCTCAAGGTATTTGCTGATACTCTTACACTAGTCTTTCAGGAAGCCATTTATTCCTACAGGCCTAATCTTTTGAGATCAGCTCATATTTATAATAATAATTGATCAGGTCAGAGATTTAGCTCAGTGGCACCATATCTGCCTGGCAAGTGCAAGGTCCTGAGTTCAATCCCCGTTACCACACCAAAAAGAAAAAACCTATCAGTGGAATTTGATTTACCTGGAGTCTAAGCTCAGTGGTTCTTGCCTGACTGGCAAGTGCAAGGTCCTGGGTCTGATCTGTGGTATTACAAAAAATTATCATTTAGTTTCTTATATAATTAAAACAAGCAGATGACCAGAAACAGACTGACTTATTGCAAAGAAATGAGGCAAATGTTCACCATTGACTTATGCTTTTGAGAGATTTAGATCTCAAAAGCTCTTTGATCCTATTGCTGAAGATAGTTACTTATCTGAGCTCCCCAAGTTGGTGAGCATATCTTCTTTGCCTAACATAATAGTGGATACCATCTAGGAACATTTTCATTATCTTGCATCTCTAAGATTTTGTGTCATATCTACTTACTCAAGGCACTCATTATTAAAAGACGTTGTTAAAAGAAGAATAAAGATAGGTCAGTTTTTTCCCCCAACAAATGGCCAAACTTGTCCCTTCTTCCGAGAAGGGAATGAAATAAGCAAAATGAGAACTTAAAAAAAAAAAAAGAGGAAAAAGCCAAAGACAAATTGAAGTAAAGAGAAGTAATGGCAGAATTCTGTCTGGAAGCTCTTTTATCTCAACTAGTCTTGCATGCTTTCATTACTATACCTTATAGATGAAGAAATGGGAAGAGATAGAACAAGGAAAAACTGAGATAGAAGCAGACTCCAGTGGTTGCCTTGCTGGAAATATATTAGCATTTGTAGGTTTAATTCAAATAGAACAAAATAAATTTCATGTTGGAAAAAAAGCAGCTCTTCTTTGTCTAATATGAGACAGCAAATTACGGAATTATCTGGAGATTTTGTAACTGCTGCTTTAAAGATTTGATATCCAACTTGATGAGTTAATAATCTATTTTTCCCCTCTAAGAGCCTTCCTGATTTTCAGTGTGGCTTTTTGTTACTAAAATGTGGAGCGAGGAGTGTCATTCCCATTCTTGGTTGGCATATTTCCTATTTTCTATTCTTCATTTACAATAATCCACAGCCAGTATTGTATGCTGGGAACATATTGACTTTCTTTGTGCCTCAATTTCTTCATTTCCAAAGTGAGAGTGAGAATGAGATTATTTACATGTGGACAAATTGTGAGCATTAAAAATATATTTGAAAAATCACTGAATTATAGAGAAAGTAAAAATCAAGGAAAAATTCTTTAAAAACTTCTTTAAAGAGAAATATGTACTAATTCTCTCTACATATGGAGAGAATTATACTACAGTGTCTGAAAATCAGTTTTATAGTGCCTAATGTCTTAATTAATTTAGATGAGTATAAATTTAGTGAAACATTGAAAAGGAATAGAGTATTTATGGTCTAAATGAAACAGGAGAAATGAAAGTGACTACCATACTTTTCTTAGTGGTATTGGGGGTGGAAGCCAGGGCTTTGCATCTGCTAAACAAGAGCAATGCCACTGAACTCCCTCCACGCCTAGTGTTACCATTTTTGTCAAATAGCCAAGCTTAGCATAACTTTAGCGGATGACCTGACATTATATGCAAACTATCCAGTAGTGCCTCTCCTTGCCAAAAAATTCTTATACTAAATCTAAGTGTCTAACTTAACTTTCAATTTAAGGACATGGAAGTTTGTATTAAAACAAGATCTGTCTCAAAAAGAAAACAAATGAACAAATCTATGCAACAATGCACTGAGGAGAACTCAGGAATGTTATATTACAATCCACTGCACTGGTAAAACATCTGTCATGTAGGGATGTACCTACAGTTACAGAGGTCTTCCTTGCAAATATGTGTAATCATCTACCTACATTCACTCAGTATTTCTGACACAAAAGCACTAGTGGTTGCTGTCTCTATCAATAAAGAAGCTTAGTTCGTGTAGCACTAGCTTACAAATGTGGGACTAAAAATCTATCATTACTCCAAACTCAATTAAGTGAATGTAGCAGTATCACTTATTTGACACATTAAAACTATGTGTATTTATGGGGACACATATATGTACATTTTATAATGTTTATATCAGGGTAAATATATTTATCTCAATGAAACAAAAGATCTCAATATGATTAGGAAAGAACCTCAAGTTAAACTTAAGCTCAAATCCAGGCATTTCCATGTGTACATATCAAGAATTGTGTACATGTCATTCCTTGACCTTGAGCATGTCCTCAACATTCTTACTTTCAGGGCTGTTAGTAAGGAGAACATTAGTCTAAATTCCTTGGAAGTATAGCCAAGCTTTCCATACCTAAGGATGCTGAGATCTTTTGTTTTCTTATTCTGGTTCTTGCTTCTCTGGATATTTGAGCTCCATAGTCTGACCTCTAGGCATATATCATGCTGCAAGATACTGACGATGCTTGCTTACATTGTCAATCTCACTTCCTTTGTTTTATTTAGAGCAGAGCACTATTTTTGATTGTTTTTCATAATACTAGTCCTCATCTTAGTTTTTAGCATACAATGACCAATTTCTCTCAATTTGATATTATTTTTAGCCACACTTCTCTATTAAAATTATTTTGGTATCTGACTATGAATAAATGCTATATTTAATATCATGAATATTTAATGATTAACTTCAGTTCACTTGTACCTCAGTACATTCCATCAATTCAGGCAAGGAAGAAATATTTTGAACTAAATAGTCTGAAATCTGAGCAGAAATAATGTAAACATATTTGTTTTACAGTATGTAATGCAAATATAACCTAGTTAAATTACCTGATTTTTTAAAAAATCAATAAACACTTTTAAATTCAGAGAAAATATTAATCCATCATTTTAAGTTGTAAGGTTATGTGAAATCTAATATGCTTTGCCATTTCCAGGAACTGCTTCCTGGGCTCCTGAGAAGCAGCTTGGCTCTTCTAGTCTGTTGGATGGGCCCTTTTCAGCTGCATTGCATTTGGCTAATGGCAAGTAGTATTTCCTCAAATATCTTCTGGTTCTCAAAAGCATTTTCCCAGTTCCAAAGTAAATAGAAACTAGTTGTCGATCACTCTAAGAGAAGTTTCTCCAGGCACACAGAATCCGCCTCCTGCCTCTGTCTTCCTCTCTATCTTGGTAGATACTTGTGTACTACTTTATCTTAATATCAGAGGGCTGGAAATAATTGAATGTTCCTGGTAACTAGTTAGATTTTTTTTTTTTTTTTTAGGTTTTTTGAGATAGGGTCTTGCCTTGTAATTCAGGCTGATGCTAAGCTCAGCCTCAAACTCACAACACTGCAATCCTCCTGCCTCTGCCTCTCAAGTGCTGGGATTACAGGTGTGAGCCACCACTCCTGGCACTGTGGTATGTGGATTGATTGCTGGTGGGCGTGAGTCTCCACGCCCAGTATTGTTATGTGGTTACCAAGGAGGATCGAACCTGGTCCTTGTGCTTGCAAGACAGGTGCCGGAATCACTGAGCTAACTCCCTGACCCTAACTGGATTTTTTCTTAGCTGTTGTTAGTGAGTCTTCTGAGTATACATAAAATATCACAACTTCAGTAGGCTGTAATGTTCAGGGAATGATTAACTGATTTATCATATGAGAAAAGCAACTACCTTTCAACACATTTATAGTAGGCCTGTATAGTGTGAATACATATAAAATAAAATAAATGTCTATTTAAGATCTTTGTTCAGTCTAAACATATATATATATATATATATACATAATATTTAATGTTTAGAAGCATTAAACTATATATATATATATATATATATATATATTTTTTTTTTTTTTTTTTCCTGTATGAGAGATTGAACCTGGAGTCTTCATACTGGGCTACATCTCCAACCCCTTTTTAAATTTTTATTTTGAGGTAGGGTCTTGCTAAGTCATTTAAATTGCTTGAGTTAGGCTAAAACATGCAATCCTCTTATGTTCAACCAGCCACTCCCCTAGAGTGGGGGGACTAAAGCATAATCTACCATATCCAGCTAAATTCTTAATACATTTCTATGGAATGACTCATCAACTGATTGAATTAATTAAAGAAAAACTGAATTGGCAATAAGTTGCTTTTGTACCACTCTGAGAACACAGAATAAATGTTTCATCCTGTTTTTAGAGTTAATCTTGGTTGTCTTATTATTTGCTTTGCTCTTTCCAATGTAAGTGAAGTTCAGGACAAAATTGAGTGATTAATTGGTTATTTAGATCTAGACCTAAGTACCCAGTGTTAGACGTTGGAATCACAATGCTTCCTTCAAATTTCAGCTTTGCAACATATAATAGAAGATAAAGTAAGTTCCTTAACTGAGCATTCTATCTTTATTTTTTCTCATATGCATCCAGGAATTCAATATGACCGAATCTTGTGGGTAAAAAGAGTATTTACCAACAAGTTTCTTTTATAGATTAAATAATGCTATGTAATTATAAGCCGTGGCTGAGATCTGGCAATATAAGGTAGCCATCATTGTTTTTGGTTTTTTATTTATTATTTATTTATTTATTTGTTTGCTCAAGGATTATGATAGAATTCAGTGGAGTTAGTATGTTCTTGTCCTACTTCCTTTTTTGTTGACAGAGACTCTGACTCCATTAAAAGCTTCCAACTGGCCAGTGCTCCTCTTTCTTGAGTAAGACACAGATGAACTGTCTATGTATCTATGTATCTAACTATGTATCTATCTGTCTTTCATTTATCTATCTACCTATCATCTATTTCTGTGGTATTGGTAATTGAACTCTGGACTTTTGTACTGAGCTACATCTTCAGCCCATTTTTATCTTATATTTTTGAGACATTTTCTTGCTAATTTCTTGCCCAGGCTGGGCCTCACTTGCAAATCTTCCCACCTCAGCCTCCTAGACTGCTGGAATTACAGATGTGCATCACCACACCCAGCTGCAGGTGATTCTGAGTGCCTCTCCTTGTAATCCCATATTTCTACAAATGTGAGGTTGATTAGAGAAACTTTCTTCATTTTAATCATTCTAATATCTTAACACATAAGCCTTCCTACTGGGCTACATTTCCAACCCCGTTTTAAATTTTTCCAGAAATTTTCTGGATGGTCAAGGGATAAGGATGTGAAGTTACTTGCATTCCTCCTACTAGTTTAGTATTATGGTTTTATTCTGACTAAGGAGAAAGTGGAGAATATGCATGAGAATATCTTCTTTCTGATTAAGTCTGTGGGCCCCATGGACTATATTTTCTGTACTCATTTTTTCCCTCTAGATTACATAATCTGTTTCCTCAGATTATTTTTTATCTTTCCTTGGTTATCAGAGAGAAAGATCCTTTTTCTTATTTTCATTCCTCACCCTTGTAATACATACTACCAGCACAACAGTCTGGTAGGTCTGGCTCATTAATCTTACTCATTCTAGTTTTCTGATGTGATATCCCAATATGTGAGAAATGACAATCGAGTAAGAATAACATTTACAAAATAGATTTTATAATAAAGTGGAGGTGTTCATATTAATTCCTATGTCTTGGTTTCCACTTCTTCATCTTCTTTCTTCCATTTTGTGTGAATGTTGGTCTAGGGAGGAAATATGGATACAATGGGATTGTGAAAGTAAAACAAATAATGTCTAAGAGCTCTGGGCCTAATCCAGCCATCCATCCATCTATCCATCATCCATCATTAACTTATCCAATCAATATTTCTGTGATTTTACTACTCTGTGTCAGATACTGATCATGGTGTCCTAACGTAGACAATGACAAGAAGTCAGCACCATTTCTTTTCATCTGGCCTTGTATTTCTGTGTTTAACTTCCATAGTTCTAGCCAGAAAAATTAAGCTTCTGACTCAAGAATTTTAACAAGTCCTATCCAAATCTCTTCCTGTTATCTTTGAGAGCCCCAGGCCAGGTTGACAAACCTTTTTGGTTTGTCATAGGATTTAAAACTTTTATATGTTATTACTCACTCCACCAGCCATCATCCCTATGTGAAGCAGAAGATGAACTGAGACTCAGTGGTACAGTAATGGATCTTCTGATGTTTTCTCAGGGGTGAAACTGCAGAAATAAGCACGTTACACCTCACTGAGCTGAATCTCTTGGGCGGGAAGCTATGCAAAAGTGCGAAGCTTTTAAGGGTATCTGGCCCAGGGCAAAACTGTGAATTTGATGGCGGTTGTCTTCTACAAACCAACATGGGAACCTAGAATATTTATTCCTATCACAGAGTCTGCTTCTGTCCCCAGCTCTCACAACGTGCTGCTAATCATCCTTGTGTTGCTCAGAAGAAGCTAAAAATTCTGTCTTCCTTGGGCACTACCCAGCTGTTGAGATAAGTTGTATTTTTTGGCGCCAATAGAATTTAGAGCAGGAATAGAAAAAGGTACTCCTCTCCACATATGTACAGCCTCTTCCATTAACACTGGCCTCTACCAGGGTGGCATGTTTGTTATAATTCATGAACTTACACTGACATATTAAGTTACCTAAAGTCTATATGTTACATTGGAGTTCATCCTTGTTGTATTTTCTATGGGTTTGGACAAATAGACAACGATATACATTAAATATGTCAAACAGGATAGTTTTATTGCTTAAACATCTGTACCTTACAGTAGCTACAGATGTGAGTCCCCTAAGCCACTGTTCCTGCTTGTGTTTAAGTGTCCCCCCAAAGCCTCATGAAACCTTAGATGGGGTTAGCATCTTAGTACTAGCTGAATCTAGAGTGTGTGATTGATTCATGGTAAAATGCTAGGCTCAGTGGCACTGGGTTTAAGGGGGTGAGTGGTCCTCATTCAAGGAGTCTGAATAAGATAAAAGGAGCAGAAAGACAGCTAAGATCCTTTGCTTAATTTTGATATCTTTGGCCACCATGAACTGTTCCCCTCTGCATGTGCCACCCTGCCTTCGAACCAGCTGACTGTAGAATGAAACCTCTAAAAACTGTGAGCCAAATAAACCTTTCCCCCTTTCACTTTGCATGTCAGGTATTTTGTCTCAGGAATGAGAGACAAGTAACTATGACAACCTATATGTCCACATTTTTTAATACACTGAATTAGAAAAGCAGAGTATTTCTTATGTGACCCCTCAATGGCTCTTCATGCAAAATACCACCTGAATAATCTTTAGATAGATCACCCTAGAGAGCATTTACCTTTTCTGCTATATCTGAAACAAACTACTGCATGAAACACTACAAATAAACACTTAATAAGGTATGCCAAATCCCAATAGATCATTCAAGAAGTCTCGCTGCTCTAAAACAATCCTTCCTCTAGGTTGGAAAGAAGGAAAAGAGAGTATTTGACTATTTCCTTTGATGAAAAAGGCAAATCAAAAGTTCAGTAACTGTGGATTTTATATTCCCTCACTGTGCTGGGTAAAATTAATGTATGATGGTCTCTTCCTCTTAAGCAAATTTGACTAAAGAATCACATTAGTATAGAAAAATAAAAGAGTCTAAGAAAAGAAAAAATTTTAATGACAACTCACTTGTGGTTTTGAAGTGTGCTTTAAATAGTAGGATCACAGTAAGTAATTTAGCTGAAGTGTAATAATTGGGTTCCAAGTGTTATGATTGATACATTTCATTGAAAATAGCACCCTGAGGTTTTTCCAAATTAAAGATGAAATCTAAATAAACCTTAAATAACCCATGTGGAAATACTTTATTGTAGTTAATAACCACGCAAAAATATGCTTATTTTATCTGTAGACTCGTTCCAACACATTATACCTATTGTTGCTTCCATTTGAAATGCATCACACTTGGCTTATGGAAAAATAATAGCATTCCTAACTATTAATAGCAAGTAAGAGAGACATTTATGGACACTCATACATCATTTATAAATGACCCTTATGAATAAAGTGTTACAGTGATTTCCATTAGCATAAGTGCCACAATTATGGCCTGCAAAAGAAAAACATTTTTCTTTCTCGAATGTACATATAAAAATCTGTCATTTACTTTGCTGAAATTTTACCATAATGCTTCAATACATTTCTATGCTACTAAATGACTATAAACTCAAATATATAGATGCAGGTGTAGCCTGCTGGGTATGTGGGGATCTATGGGGCTCATAGGAAGTTACCCTATCTGGACATAAGCACATGACAGTGATATCATGAGTTACTCATATTGCTATTTAGGACAGGTTGGGCTTCCAGGACTGGTTTAGGCAAAGTGTTAGGAACCTAAGACACTCAATGAGAACCTTTGGTCATTTTGATTTTTCTTTCCTTAGCATCTCTTGATGCAGGATCTTGGGCATCAGCTTCCTTCTCTGTAAGAGATATTCAACTTTGAAGTAAATTTAGAAGTAATGTCCCTTTGTCATGGGAATGAAAAAATCCAAGAATTTTAATGCGTTCCTGTTTTGTGACAGGCCTGTATACCCAATATTTTCCTCATTCTTCATAATCACTGTATCAAAAAGGGCCAGATATATCCAGTGATGTAGCTTTAAGGGAGAAATTTTTATAGTTTCTTTTCAAAACAAGAAATCAGAGCTCAAAGAAGTTATATAAATTGGCCAAGACCACATAAAACATGGCATAAAGGTTTTGAACATAAATCTCTGCTTGATCCTCTAATTCTGCCTGAGATTAAAGAATAGAGCTCATTTGTGCTCTTTCCATTAACTTTCTGAAGCCACAGAGCTTCACTGAGCAGAGGAACATTTTGTATAGGCACTATGTTTATGTTTACTTTCAATGCCAGGGGACTGCTTGGGCTCTGAGTTAGAAGGCTTAACCCAGGACTCTTGCCAGAAAGAAGCATGTCTTTTAACTACTAATTTACAATATATCATTAACCCTTGTCATTGTCCTATCTCTCTCTTTCTCTCTCTCTCTCTCTCTCTCTCTCTCTCTCTCTCTTTCTGTTTTTTGAGATAGGGTCTCTGTAGTTCAGGCTGGTTCTGAACTCACTATGTAGCCCAGGCAAGCCTCGATCTCACAGCAATCCCCTTGCTTCTGCCTCCTGAGTGCTGGGATTACAGGCATGAGCCACCATGCACAGAACATTGTGGTATGTGCTTCTGGGGATAGATCTTGGGACCTTGTGCTTGCCAGGCAGCCGCCTGAACCACTGTCCCATCCCCAGCCCTGTCCTTTATCTCTGTAACAAGATTATTTAAAGTGGGTAGAATGTTCCAACTTTGGTGAAGTCATTTTTCATCAGTTGCTGCCACAGCCCTTTTCCTTGATTTGCCAAGATTTTTGAGAACAAAACCGTGTTGCCTCTTCCTTCTTTCTTTCAACGGTTTCCTAACAAGGATGTTTCCCCCTCACTCTTCATAGGGGTGAAAGTATATAGGAAACAAAACAGTGGGTCCCAATGAAACAAACAAAAAAGCAGAAAGAAAAGGCAGAGGAATAAAAAAGTGAAAAGAGAACAAAAGAAAAAGAAAAGTAGAACCTTCTCAGGAATATATGTGAAGTTTAGCAATGATGGTTTTAGAAGTAGAAGGCAGTGCTTTGCTTCCCTTCTCCTAGTGGTGCAGACTCAGCCACCCCTGAGTTGCCGTCCTCCTTTCTTTTTTCTGATGACACATTTAGACACTCTGAATTCTCTCTTAGTCAACATGTGCTTCAGGCAAATTGTTTACTTCCATATGGTGTAATTTCCTCCTTTACAAAATGGAAATAATATTTGTAGTTATGTCATAGAGTCTTGTGAAGATTAACTGAAATGATGTCTGGTGCAAAGAAAGCTTCACATTTTTTTTCCTGATACTGGAGATTAAACTAGAGCCCTTGTGCTTCCAAGGTAGGTGCAGTACCACTTGAGTGAACTTCCCTGCTCAAAGAAAACTTCAAATAAATTATAGTTATTGTTGTTATTATTTGGTAGCCAAACTAAGATCAGACAGCTAGTTTGTAGAACTCATGGCAAGTCTTCTGTCTAAATCCTTTTCTTGTTTCTATATATTACCTCTAAGACAAATATATAGTTTGGGGATCAACATCAACATCAACTTTTTTTTTTTTTGAGACAGGGTCTTGCTTTTGTAGTTTAGGCTGGCCCCGAGCTCAATGTGTAGCCCAGGCAAGCTTCAAACTCACAATAATCCTCTTGCCTCTGCCTCCTGAGTTCTGTGATAACAGGCATGAGCCACCATGCCAGGCATTGTGCTATATAGTTACCAGGGATCAAACCTGGGACCTTGTACAAGGTAGACACAGGAACCACTGAATCTCCTGCCCAACATCGACCTTATTTTGTTGTTATTTTTTATTTATTTATTTTTTTTTGAGACAGGGTCTCGCTTTGTAGTTCAGTCTGGCCCTGAGCTCAGCCTCAAACTCCCATCTCAGCAATCCTCTTGCCTATGCCTCTCGAGTGCTGGGATTACAGGCATGAGCCACCATGCCTGGCACTGTGGTGTGTGGTACTGGTTGCTGCTGGGCATGAGTGTCCATGCCCAGTATTGTATATGGTTACCTTTAGCAGGGGATGGAACCCAGGCCCTTGTGCTTGCAAGACAGGTGCCAGAACCAATGAGCTAAATCCCCAGCCCCCAACATCGACTTTTAATATCAGCCTATAAAATGTTTCTAGCTGACTAGGGAAAACAAACTGGAAGCATGATACCACTAATTTTAGCTTGACTAAATAGTTTTAGTTGTTGCTACATAGCAGGCTGTTTTTGCCATTTTACTATTTCATGTTTCAGTTTTATATAAGCATTCAATTAACTCTAGAAAGTATTAATTTATAACCATTAAGCTATATTACCAACTATTTATCGTAAAAGAAAATCTATTTTTTATCTTATTATCTATTTTTTTTTTTTTAAGACAGGTTCTTGCTTTGTGGTTCAGGCTGGCCCTGAGCTCAGCCTCAAACTCACATTACAGCAATCCTCTTGCTTCTGCCTCCCGAGTGCTGGGATTACAGGCGTGAGCCACCACGTCTGGCACTGTGGTATGTAGTACTGGTTGCTGCTGGGGTGAATCTCCACACGCCCAGTATGGTATGTGGTTACCGGAGATCAAGCCTGGGCCCTTGTGCTTATAAGACAGGCGTGGGAATTAGTGAGCTAAATCCCTGGCCCTCTTATTATGTTTTTTCATGACACTTATCAACTAGACCCATAACCTTTCTATAAGAGTTTATCATCCCAAAGTTGTATTTTTCCCTTTAAGAACTAGTCAAATAGTGACTCATTCTAGAAAGTTATCAGACAGTATGTATACTGATGTAATTTGCATCAACAAAGCTATGTTGATATTTACAAAATGAACTCTAACTTTCCAAATACTTTATTCTTTACTAGTTTTTCAGACTTCAAGGAAATTGAGTCTTTAATGAAAATAGCTTTTTTCATGAAATTTACTGATAAAAAATTATCTATAAAGAATCACTGTTTTCTCCCATAAAATATAATGATTTATTGTCTTCAAAAAACTGAAGACTAGTGATTTACAAAGCCAAAAATATCTCATTTCTAAAGAAATAGAAATAGGAATGAAAACATTTAAGGTAAACTGTTTATATGCATGAGTGATTATTGTATAAGAATATTAATAAATTACAGGGATTTACAAATAAGTTATCTATGGTAAATTAAACTAAGACTTCTAATTTCCTCTTTTACTTAGCACATCTAATTTCCTACTTTACTTAGCACTTGTTTAACTATCAGTTGTTTAGCAATTAACTACAGATGCTTTCCAAACTTTCAGAGTCTTTTCTGGAAATATACAAATCCAGATATCTGCTGTAGAGGATATTAATTTATAACCTTTAATTTATATCCAACTAACTTGCTAAACATTCTTTAGTTTGTTGCCAAATGATACTTTAGCAATATCTATTGATGACAACCTGATGTGTTATAATTACATTAAATCCTGGAGACTCAGTGTGGAAGACCTTATTTTCAAAGATCAAGGTAAATTGCATGTAAATGACATGAGACCTTCAAATAGTTTTCAAAAATCATCAGACCTGAAAAAAGACCATTTACTCCACATAATTGAAATTGAACTGCTGGTGTTGACCCGAGCCTCTCTTTTCCCCACTTGGTTCTGATCTTCTCACGCCTAAGAGATTCAAAATCCTGTCTGCCTCTTGAACATGTTAAATCTAGGTTTTTATAAAACTAGTGCAGGAAAGTGAAAATTAAAAGGACTGAGATTATTAAAGCCCAATGATGCGGTACTTATGAGGTCTTTTCTGATTTACATTAATCGTATAGTGCAATGGGACCAATACTTATGGTTTCACTTGGGTTCCTTTATGAGACAGACGTTGCCAATTTTGTAGTAAATTGAGTGTATCAAAGATTTGGATGAGTGCCAGTGTCAAAACGGGCACAGAAAACTCGATCTTCCTCCAGGTGAGAGGAGGCTAGACAAGCTTGTATTGTTTCTGTCAGCTCTATGATAATTAATTTCAATCATATTATCTGAATGAAAATGTGACAATTATTTATTCCCTGGAATGCTTGCTTGGAAGCTCTCCAAATTTCTTACCTTAGTTTTGAAAAAAAAAAAAAAAAAAAAAAGCTTAGCTAACATAGGAGCAAATCATAAAGACTTGACTCATAAATAGTGTACATATTCATATGAAAATAATGCCTTTAAAATGTGATCTTGAAACATTAGTGGAGTGGGAAATGTATATGAGAACGGACTGTAACTCTCGCGGACACAGCAGGAACGCTGGATGATGAAAAGTAAAAAGAGCAAACTATTAGCCGGCCTTTTGGGCCTGCCGTATGGATCTGCGTCCCTCACACAAACCCATGTTGGCGCATTTGCTGATAGCTGTGATTGACTGTTGGGTTGTATTATCCCCTGCTGTTCCCCCTCCCTCACTTCTGGGGATATCAACAGCAGGAATCATCAGTCAGGGCTCAATTGATTATCCTCAAAATTTGCTCCCGCTATTGACCATAATGGGGAAAAAAATTCGTGCCTCTGAATTATTCAGAATGAAAATATACACAGAAGAAATCGATAAGGCACATCTGATATTAAAGACAAATTAAAACAGGCAGTATAAGGAGCTTAAAGCTGCCGCTACATACAAAGAAGGCATTTTGGAGATAAAGGGAAAGTGCTCTTGCTTTTTTTTTTTTTTAAAGATGTTACAGCTGTCAAAGCTTTTCAAAATTAATAGCTTTATTAATGGAAGCATTAGGGATTCCTGGCTAGCTAGTTCCTTATAACTGTTGGAATTGGACTTGAGATTTCAGATCTGCAATTTCTTTCTAAGAGTCTCACAGTCTTTTTGACTTATCTGTAACATGCTGTTTTGAAGGGATAAAATTATAGAAAGATGCTCAGGTCAAAATCAAGACAGTAACAAATATCTACGGCCAGGCATAGTACTAAGTGAATTTGATAAGAGTTAGAAATTATCCAACTGAGAAAAAAAGTGCCCTCTTTCTCCTGGCCACATTTGTGAGACACGCTTACTTCACCTTCTGGACAGAAAGAAGACCAAGTTCCCGGTCATTTGTAATGTGGGAGGAGTTTCTGGGGTAGAAGCATCTAGTCACAGTGGTTTCAGAGACAGTGAAATTAACGTTTTCAATTATCTGGAAATTTGATTTCCTCCAGTCCCTTGTTTACCATCATTAACAGATGTGTTCAGTGCAAATTACCAAAATAATTGTTTAGCTTTTCTACCTCAGCCCATCTGTGAGGGTTTAGTTTTGGTTATTCATCTATCCTTTTCTTTTTTTT